>JARWCS010354818.1:0-10896 GCA_034783895.1 Geukensia demissa
AGAATACCCATGCGAGAGATCAAAAGTGCATAGTCCAAAGAGACAAGACAAATTTGAAACAAATTAAAAGATAAAACGTAAACAAAAAGGACAAAAGCTTGGAATCCACGAACTCCTATACAAAACAGGAGTGGAATAAGGTGCTCATAAAGGGTAAGCATTCCCTGTCTTGCGCGCATCACCCGTCGTTGAATCCTAAATATCAAATCCAGGTAAACGTCAATCCGAGAAGAGGTCAACATATATATGTATTACCGGTAACAGGTCAATAACTAGTTTAGATACACTGATACCATATGGTTCAACCAATTCCTGATGGCGACCATAAAATTTTAGGAGGGACGACTTCAACCTTGATTGCATGTATCCTTGTTGTAGTAATTTATGTTTTTCTCTCAACATAGGAATATTCAATGACAAAACATCATCGATATAGCGGAAAGTAAAATTGAACGATATGGCCAATTTCTTTTTGCCATTTTGCAGGAGTCTCTGAACGAACTCTGCTTCATACGAGTACAAAAACAAGTCGGCTATTATGGGTGCACAATTAAGATTTATGCAGTGTGGTATTTGTAAATTCTCATTGTTTTTCTCTTAGTTGCAGTGCAATCTCTCCGACATTTTCCCATATCTTTTCATTTTTATACATTTTATTTAATTTTTACCTTTGCCCATGAATAAGAAAGGGGTCTAGCAACTCCCGTTTATCCCTACCCCTACTTACTTTTAAAGTGTAGTTCAGTTTCTTTAAACATTCACCTTACACTTGCAACCTATATTTTGTACAACCATAAAAACAACAGAGTGTCTATTTGATCAATGGTGGACTACCTCTGTGTGGTAATCTGTGCCCAATGAAACAACTGTAACACGCCGCTGATCTACGATAAGAAACTTCCAATTGATTTTACAAGTTGAAGTAACCATTAATTGATACTATAGGATGCCGTAAAGAATCATTAAGTAAAGCGATTAAGGGAAGCTGGTTTATCTGACACAATAACGACAATATCGGCAAAAAAGACATCTAATGCCCACTCTATAGCCTAAAGAAATAAGCATGATACTGTATATAACAAGACATTTGATATCGACTTTTCATTGTTTCTCCAAAGCGATATAAAAATAGGAGGTGTGGCATGATTATCCATGAGACAGCCACCCACCAAGTGACAGTAGAATTTTAACTTTTACAGGTCCCATTATGCCCTTCAACAATGAACCAGAGTCCATACCATAACGGAAACTGTAAAAGGCCTTTAACCATGTTATGGACTTCAAAAGTTTTAATTTGTTCTTAATGCTGAAGATTGAACTCAATTAAAGAAAACAATATTATAAAATGGAACAATACTTAAAACGCAGGTTTCTAAGTAATTTTTGAAATATAAATCTATAACATGCCAAAACATTTTGAGAGAGTTGTGAACCACAAATATAGCAAACCTGACAAACAGAAGATCTAGATTTAGAATTTGCAAATATGTAAGAAGATAATAAGTACTTGAACTTGATAGATGATGATATATCTCAGACATGATAGATGATGATATGTGTTCGACATTATGGGAGATACTTAAGAGATGGCGATAAATGCTCTGACATTGGAGAAGGTGGTAAATACTGGGACATGAGAAGATGAAACTGACGATGACAGTAAACTCTGGGTAATGGGAAGAGATGAAAAACAATTAGTAATTAGTATAAGACAAGAAATGAGGTGATAAATGCTTAACATGTGAGATCATAAATTTTATTTAATGACAAATGATTTGACCTGAGAGAGAATGTTCAATGGGGACGATTTTTGTTTAAACATTCGTGATGGCAATAAATAAAAGAGGACATGAGGGGAGATGGTAAGTGGCGAGACATGAGAGGAGATGGTAAGTGGCGAGACATGAGAGGAGATGGTAAGTGGCGAGACATGATAGGAGAGCATAATTACTTGTACACATGTCAATGTACGTGGTCAGGTTAGAAGAAGATAAAAATATTGAGTTGCACGCGATGTCGTGCTACATATATCCCCACGCATCACCACAAATAAGAATATCGCTAATGATAAATATCGGCAGATGTAAAAAAAATCTCTGTTAAAAAAGGCTAAGAAATCGACAATGAAAGAGCTAGAATAAAATTTCAAAGTATAGACAAACAGGAAGTGATTGTCCAAATGGACATTGAGATAGTTCAGAAACGACAGCTTTTAGACCGATAATATAATCATTCCCTTCCACCCAACAAAGAAAACTGTGACTGGAAAACCATGTGGTAGAATTAATATTAAAGTATCGGTTGCTCAATAAATAAGAAAATCCTTTCTAAACTAGCCTGAAACCAAATATCATATCATTTTCTTCAATTCAACTGAATAAAACTGCGATAAAAAAATTTATGATCATGAGAAATATTCAAATTTCAAAGTTTCGGCTAATAGGATGTAGTTGGCCGACGAACCTGAATTTTTTTTATATCATACAACTCAATTTTATCCTTTAATAATGGTGAAGAAAACAGTGTCGAAAAATTTAATGTGGCTTAAATCAAATGTGGAAATATGGATAATAAAGAACTTTAAAGATCTGATGGACATTAACTCAAGATATGAATTTTTACCTTCTACACAGCCAGACATCTCTTTCTTAGACAGAACGGAGAAAGGCGATACAGATATATCGTCGTCTGTAGAACCAAAAACATACTTTGGTCAACGTAACACAAAATGATAAGATATAAAATTGGGTTTCAAAATTCCGCACAGTTTTTATCAAAGTTACATAATTGTTGATAAACCGAATCTTGGCAACATTCTGAAGTAAACGAGAGTATGTTGTGTAGCACTTTCTACCTAAAAAAGATGCTGACAATACACTATGAAGATATACTAATATGCAACAAAATATATTTTAGGCTTCCCGGCCGGTGTCCCCACTAATAATCCTATTGTACCATCGAACTCTGCACAGCTATAGGATGCTAGGACAATATTATAGAATTTGAATGATTTATTCCAGAATTGACTTCCTGCTATAGAAATCGTTATCTTTGTGAAACGATCTGTCTGGAACTTATTTAAATTATCTCAGTTATACAACCAGTTATCGTCTAATTCATAATAAACAGGCGACAATTGCATGGAATAAACAATTGCACTTAACACCTTGTTTTGTTTTTTTAAATAAAAAGGTGTAAACGCCCCTGTAAATGCCTTTTTGCGACAAATGCTGTTCCTCAATTGACACTTTATATATTGGAGCAATCTCAATATAATTTTCGTAAATATCTAAATCTTGTCCTCACAAATAATATTTCAGCCATTATACCAATAAGTGGAGGGAAAACACTTTCAGTTAGATTAACAAACCCGTGAAAAGGGAATTACTAGTAGCAATTACAACAAATATTTCATTTAAAATATTTACATGATGATTTAGAAGAGCATGAGAATAAAGGGTTGACCTGTCGTGAATGAAATTACACTGAAGAGTGAGAATTGGTGACGGAAGTATACCAGAAAAAAATATGTGTGGATAAAGACACGGAAAGAATTGGACATGCTTAGGAATTTTATTGTTTTGATAGTTATGATGGTAGATAACTCTCTAATGAATGCTCGCTGTTACTGAAGGCAAGCTCAGGGTGAGATTTCTAGAGATAGGATATCAAGTCTCGCAACACTAGATGTCATCAAACACAGTATGTTCGACGATTCAATGGATCATTTTTTAATTTGTAAGCTTTATATGAATTGTTTCTAAGAGGCTCTGGTTCTGTTAACTGTGAGAATTATATTTAAGCTTTTAGACCACTGTTGGCATCGGTTTCAATTTTTCAAGGAAAAAAGCACTGATGTGTAACTTAATTTGATTTTCATAATGCTGTTTAGAGTTCACGTCTTGAAACAGGTGTACAGCATAATGAATTTCACATAATCTTTATATTATTACAGCATTGGTTAACATACATTGATCAAAAATTGTCTGAGTCCATCGCTCCTGTACAATTAACACGGCATATGTCACTAGAAGAACAGACACTACTTAACGTTGCATTCGCAGCGTTCGAGCTCATCCTTGCTTTCTATATGTAACACGGCCCACACTATTTTACAATTTCTGCAGCAAGGTCGTCCCTGAAGTATTAGAGATTAGTGTTTCAAATTTCTTAAATTGGTTTACTGTAAAACTCCTAGTTTTTGTAATAAGACGAAGAATAAACATAGTAATAATGGTATTTAAAATACTGATTAATTGGATGCTGGTTACCGTTCAGCAGCAAATAATTATGCATATCCTGGACGAGAGCATATAAATAAGTGATGATAAATGGACCCAGCATTGTACTAGAACGGCACGTTGTGTCGGATTTTTAACGTGATAGCTGACGAAAGCAACAGGCCACAGGAAGACGTGCCACTATACACAGACATATTGTTCGGACTCTGTGCCTAACAGTCTTTGCTCTCACTCCTAAATTCTGTTTGCTTAGCGGAAAAGCAGCAAATACCAATTTATATGTCTTTAGTTTGACCCGGCCGAGGATCGAACCCACGATCTTCAGCACTTGAGGCAAGCATGCTAACAATAACACCATCAAGTCTGTCCAAAATACTGAATATCGCTGCAAGGTAAGCAACAGCCGACAACAACAATATATATAACAAAATTTTGGTTGGATGGTTTCACTGTATGGTAGGGTTAAACTTCTTTCTTGGTATCCCCCCATTCCATCTGGACTATATGTCGTAAGAATTAAACAAACAATACACGCTGTTGCAGTTTTTGAATATTTGTTATAAACATTTATTTAAGATGTGGATCGTGTTTTTCGAGTATACGTTCCATATTCTTACTTTTGAATATACAAGACTGACATTGTGTAGCTACCAACAAGATTTTATGGTGTTTGTTTTTTTTTATCTGAATATTTAGTTTCCATATAGTGTTTTGTGTAATAATGTGTGGTCCTAGTTTTATGGTTTTGTCTGTTTTCTGATTTACGATTTTCGTTTGTCCGTTGGATGAGCACGTAAACAAAGAACAGCTTGTGATTTTGGGGTGAAAAAGTGCGTGTTTCTACTTTGAAACAAACTATGATCAGTATCATAGATACTATCAGATACTATCAGTAGCATGTTATGTGCTTCTGGTTTTGTCTTCTTCATTTACGACTTTATATAAAAAAAATACTTCAAACCAGAATTTATCTGAAACGGACAATCTTTACTCGTGCAAAATTAAACATTCTTCATCTAAACCATAATGAGGAATAACAGCGGAAAAAAATTGAACATGAAAAAAATTTCTTTTGATGTTGTTTAAAGTATTTCTTCTGATTTTAGAGAACGTTCACTGGAAGTACAACAATCTTAGTAGAATATTTAGCTTTAATTCATATATTAAAGTTTAACATATTTATTACTTTATCGTCATAATTTTGGAAGAGATATATAAAGTCGTATAGCCTTTTTCCCTATTCTTAAATTGGGTACTTTTTTGTTACCGTATCAGTCTTTTTATTATGGAAGTTTTAATTTGATTTTAACATCTATTTCTAAGTTGTAAACACAGGGGTTTTTTGCATTACGGTGGCATTTGTTTACAGTAAGACAAATGATTACAATGTTCCGACTTTATAACTAGTTTAAAGGTCATATACAGTCTTATTGTTCAGGTATACAAGTAAACATTTAAACTAAATACCTTCCTATATTTGGTCTCAATTTACCTATAATGTATTTATAATTATAAAATATGCTACCAGTCTGTTCGGTTTGTCAGACGGTTTGACAATGTGTTTAACAGAGATACTTAAGAATGGATTTTTGGACATTTGTCCCTTCGTGAACTTTTCTCGTCGTCGATGCAAACAGGGAAGACTAGAGAGTGTCGAGTTGAACAATATAACGATGTCATGTAACATCCAAGAAATATTATCAGGTAACACACATTTGAATTTTTGTTTGCTCCATCAGTAAGGGCTCATTTATACTGTGTTCACACCTAACGCGCATTTATAAAACTAGGTTAAAAACGTGTTCTACAAATACGCTTTGAATGTGTATCAGATACGTATTTAAAGTTCACATTACAAATGCAAGATGTGGTTAAACCATCCACACATAGCACGCATCGATTACGTGATTATTAGGGAAAGCCCGCTAAGCAGTAGCATAAAGTCCTAAAAATGAAAATTTACGGCGGTATTGTTGTATATATGTATTTAGTCCTTTTAAGAACTATCAGTGGGAATCAAATTAAGGGATGCACAGTACAGGCAAAAAATCAAACAATTAAAAGGGGGACATTGGTTATATATGCGACAAAGTAAGACCAAAGATCGATCGATTAGTCTGTTTATATGGTTTATATGGTGAATATTCCACGGTGCGGTCATTCTTGCTTTGCAGAAAAAGCGGGAAAGAAACATGTAAATTGTTGATTTGTTTACCTTCCGTAAATTTATCGAGTCTGCGCAATAGATGCAATTTGGATAAGATGCAGATTGAACGATCAGACATATACATCGAGTGTTCAATCAGCATATATCCGCGGCGTATTCAAACCACCTTTCTATTGGGTTTCAATGCGCATCGCATTATCACGTCATGTATCCGTATTCAATCTGGATACGATTGTATCTGGATTAAATGCGCGATAAATGCCTGAAAAAAAAAATGTAGTGTGAACACGGTAGTAGACAGTTGGAAAAGTTCAATAAGGTTAAAGCTATTAACTCCAGATGCTGTGTTGATAGATTGTAACGGTTGCGTAGCAATACAGACATTTTATGTATTACTTGTCTAGGTCAGTTTAAACTTTGATTTAATTTTAGTAAAGTATTTCGAACTGCACAGACATATTCTTGTATTAAAGTTATAGCCTTTCACCCAGAATATGACAACTACCGCTATATTCAAAATCCTATTTGAATTTGTTTGGTATGAGTATTTTTTTTTAAATATGTTAGGATTTCAGACATATTATGGTTTGGTTATTTTGATACTGATTAGAGGTTATTCCTTAAAATGCGCATATATAGCATATCATTTTTTTTCATACTAATGCAAACGTGGCAAATTTGTATTTTTCTCATTCCAGCGGACAACAGAATGCTTCACAATGTTAACGTGAAACTGACTTAAATTTTACAATCCTATATATAGGAACAAATATTGCAATTCCTTGATTAAATTTTTTAAGAATGCTCCAAGGGTAAGTATATAATGATATAAACATTTTATTTTAATATTTATATGATTTCAGCGTTCAAATTTTATCACGGAGGATAACCGGAAATTGGCCATGTGTTGGTTTAATTAAAAATTGGTAGGATAAGCAGCAGCAAGACAACTGTTCCAGTTTAGGGGAGGGTGGAGCGCCCACCGACCGGTTTAACCCCGCCACAAACTTAATGTGCTTAATGTGCTTTTCCCAAGCCAGGACTACCCCAGAGGTTGTCGTTGTTTGTTATCTTTTGTTATTTTTTTTTACCTATTTCCATAAATTGGGTCGATTGTTTTGTTTTATAAATAGTTTCACATTATGTATCTCTAAGATGATGAAAAAAACTTTTGTTTTAGGGCCATTGGCGTATTATCATCTTTAATAGATATTGAAAGTTTTTATATGCTATATTGAGCGCCTCGGTGGTGTAATGGTAGCCTGCTCGCCTCGAGTGTGGAAGTCGTGGCTTCGATCCTGGGCCGGGTCAAACCAGAGACATTTAAATTGGTATTCGCTGCTTCCCCAATAAGCACACAGCATTTAGGAGTAAGAGCAAAGACTGGTCGGCCCAGAGTCAGAATAAAGTGTCTCAGTAAACGGCATGTCTTCCTGCGAACTGTTGCTTTCGTTAGCTAACACGTTAAAAATCCGGCTCAGTGTGTCGGTCTAGTAAAAAGCAAGGTTTATTCATCTAGTTCTGAAAAAGCATTAAATATTTGCCACTGGACGTTAAACACTATTCAATCAATCAATATATGCAATATGTACATTTCCACGAGTAACCTTTCATCAGTGGCAAACATCAGTCTATTTTCACCGAAGACCGATACAATGACGGAAATTGGCAAAAATATGGTTGTTCAAGGTCATCATCGAGAAAAGAATTATACCTTCGTTTAAACTCATGAAACTTACGAGATTGTATAGGTCATTAGAATTCTCTTCCTTTCTCCTTGTATAATAACGGAGATGATTTCCAGTTTTAAGCAGTTCTCAAGTGTTCCTTTTTCGATCAATTGTTTGATTTTGTTTTCATCTAAATAATAGACATTGATAACAAATCATACGGTATTAAAATGTATTTAGCATTGGTTATTTTGTTTTCATTATTGTGGCGATTTATTTGGGGTATATTCTTCATATTGCAAAAGTCGCATAAATTTTTTACGAGTAATTGATTCTCAATGGTGTAAAAAATATCGTATTATCAAACAAATTACCTTTGATGTTATTTACCATTAGAAAATATGTAACAATAGTTGCTATAGCTGCGGCGAGACACGTCACAATGCAGCTTCCAAATATCAGTAATCTCCGTCTCCTTTTATCATCACTAGACAGTCCATCTTCATGTTCTTTGAGAGACTTTAAATCATCGTAATTTTCGAAGGTCTGATTGTGTGATTCAATGTCTTTGTACACTGCCATATTTATATCTTCCATGTTTTCTTCTCAAATCCAGACAATTGTGTGATTCGATGTCTTTGTTCATTGCTATTTTTATATCTTCCATGCTTCCCCTTAACGTAATAACTGTGAATTTATGTAGAATTTCACGGAATCTTTAATACTTTAACTATAAAGGATGTGAAATATAATAACACTTTTCACTTGACACTTGAAGTCGATTTTTGTAGATTTGAGTTGTTGGTAACAAAAGTGGTGACGTCCGAGTCATGTGCTTTAACCCTTGTCACTTGAAACCTTTAAAGTCTATTTCTATTTGATGTAAGTATTTTTTTACTATGTTTTAATCTCGCACTTTCTATTTTTCTGTTATAATGCTACTGATGAGGGTTACCTAGCATATCAGTCCAGCGTAGAAAACCCATATGAGAGATCAAAAGTGCATAGTCAAATCAAGAGACAAGACAAACTTTAAACGAACAAAAAGATAAAACCAAAATAAAATGAACATAGGCTTGGAATTCACCAACTCCTTTATGAAACAGGAGTGAGATCATGTGCTCTAGAAGGGTAACAATCACCTACCTTGCGCGCAACACCCGTCGTGGAATCCTTAATCTATAATCCGGTTTAACGTCATTTCTAGAAAAAGGTAAATTTATTTTTGAATTACCGGTAACAGACCCATAACTAGTTGAGATACACTAATTCCATATGGACCAACCAATTCGTGATAGCGACCATAACATATTAGGAGGGACGACCTCAACCTTGATTGGACATATCCATGTGGTAGTAAATTATGCGACAACAACAGCTGATGCGCCTGCTACGCCTTGGTTCGCGATGGATCTGGCTGGTAGGTGTTAATCTTTGTCATAAAGCACCTAACATATGAACAAATTATTAAAGACGCTTTGAACTTGCTTTGTTGGTTTCAGAAACTAATAAAGGTTCCTTCTTCCGTTAGTTCAATATAGAAAATTACCATGGAAAATTATGATACGCTTAAAATACATTTCCGGAATTAATGTCTCAGCAAAATAAGCAATCAAATCCAAACAATTGTGTGATTCGATGTCTTTGTACACTGCCATTTTTACATCTTCCATGTTTTCCCTTAAAGTAATAACTGTGAATTTATGTAGAATTTCACGAAATCTTTAAAACTTTAACTATAAAGGATGTGAAATATAATAATAATAATTATATTATTTCCGATAACACTTTTCATTCGTCACTTGAAGTCGATTTTTGTAGATTTGACTTCTTGAAACAAAAGTGGAGTCATGTGCATTAACCCTTGTCACTTGAAACATTTAAAGTGTCTTTCTTTTTTATGTAAGTATTTTTTTGCTATGTTTGGATCTCGCACTTTCTATTTTTTTGTAATAATGCTACTGATGAGGGTAACCTATACAAATGAGGGTTACTTATACCTAAGACAAATTTTAAACGAACAAAAAGATAAAACCAAAATAAAATGAACATAGGCTGACATCAGTAAACACCAGATCTACTAATCCGGTTAGTTTCTCCTTATCTGCATTACCCTGCTTGGATGTATCGTGTTCCATCTTCAATTTCGCGCCAGTTGCAGACAAAGGACAATCAGAATAGCGTGGGTTCCAAGAAGAAAAGAACATCGACTTATTTTATATGATTGAGGTAAGAGAAAGTATTATATTATTCATTTTATACATTATTTATAAAATAACAATGATGTATTAGTAAACTTTTTCATTTTGATAACGTAAAGTTGTGAGATTCAAAGCTAAATAATGTAATTCCCACGTGTAATTCCAAATTTCAATATGGAATACGTATTGTTTCTGTATTACTCTTACAGTAAACTAGTGTTGAATTGGGATAAACTTTCGTCATAAAGTTAAGTTCATTGGTATTTTTTTTTTGTTATGGTTGCATGTGAAGAAAGTTATCTTAACGGGTTGATTAAAAATGGATTTAATTTGGACTGTAGTACTATATAATTTCATGTAGAAAGTTAAGAAATAATCAATTAATGTGCGTGTTTTGTTCTGTGGTCATCCGTAACGACGCCAAATTCCAAAGTGTTAATTACTGGTTCCCTTGACTTTGCATATAGAGGGGACCAGTTTGGTCATTGAAAACCCATACGCTTATTATCTTTATCTGTACAAATGAAGTATACAACACGAAAATACTATCATAAGTTACTATGGGTAAATAGTGACCATTAAAAAACTAGGGTTTCGCAGGTTTTTTTGTGTGTACA
>JARWCS010354828.1:0-10895 GCA_034783895.1 Geukensia demissa
TATTGATAATTGTTGAACTTGTTCTCGTCCTGAATAAGCATGAAATATTTGCCACTGGACGTTAAGCAACCAACAATCAATCAATCAATCAAACAAATTACTTTTTCCTATTTACAAACTAAAACTTAAAAATTCAACAATGTTATTATTATGTCAATAAATTGGAATTTTGTATATTTTAAACACTAAATAAGACATTCAAACCCATTTTCCATAAAAACAAGTTTTAAGCTTTTGAAATATTTGTGATCATCATTTGGTGCAAGTTATAACGGCAAATGATACTCAAAGATAAACCAGATATTTTACTAATGGATAACTCTTGTCCAAGACACACTTGTCAGGTTCAATAGCTTATATACTTTGTCAAATATCATAGGTTGATAGATTAGTTATAGTTTCTGTAATATTAATGATAATGTGTTTACCTGATCTTAAATACTTTCACTTACTTGAGATTTTGGACACAAGAGGGTGTGATGACCTAGGATATTTTCACTACAATCCATCATTTATTAACGTGCCAAAAGGATAGACAATTTTGGCTGGATTTTAGACATGTAAGAGAGCCTTTCCCATGAGAGAAATGTGGTCTTTTAAACACCTATTAACAGTCAAGCGTGTAAGTAAATGTATTGTTATTTCTTCTTATTCTGTTAAACTTTTGGGTTAATGGCCATCAATTGCAAATTATTTTCCATGATATGCTCTGTCCTTTTGTCTTACCGAAAAATCAATTTGGCATAAAGCAGAATTTGGCATTACTGTAGTATTATTATTTAAGATAATGTATATAAATTTTGCAACTGTTACTCAATCTAACGTTTTGTCTTCAAGGCCGTAGCCAGGGGGGTGCCACAGGTGCATGTGCACCCCCCTTTTCAAAAAAAAAAATTAGTAAATTTAGTAAAAAAGTACAATATGAATAAACAAAATTTTGATCTTACTTTTCTTGGGAAATTTATTTATTAAATGTTTAAAACCCTAGAGCTTCCGGGGGCTTTGCCCTGGACCCACTGGGGGCCTTAAGCGGCCCCCAGACCCCTCACCCAATAATTTTGCACCCCCCATTTCTAATTCCTAGCTACGGCCCTGGTCTTTCAAATTCAAATGTTGACCTGTCGTTTTTGAGGTCATTTTTGTGTTTCTTGTTTCCAATGCCAAAAATTATATTTTTACAAACTTCTGTCTCGGACGTTTATTTTCACATGTAGTCAGATAAATATTAAACCAATTTTTGTTTGCTGAATATTACAAAATTGACATAACGATTATTGACTTCCGTCCCTTCTAATTCATGAAGTTTACTTTGCATTAAGTACAATAACTATTGAACCGAGTCTTAAATTGTTATCCTGAGCTTTTATTAAAGGCACCATTTTAATATACCTGCATTGTGACGATTTTAAATTATTTGATCAATTAATATTGGTACTGAATCTAAATCGAATATTTTGGTTATAGTTTTTCTTCAAAATTTTATCTTTTTTGTATATTCTGGTGTAAAACTTTTGGCCTTTCAAATGTACCTGATAATTCAAAAAGGCCGTTGGAGACCAGAAGGTTAAAAATAAAGTTACACATTTTTTCGAACCAGCCTAAGTCATAACAGGTTTTCGAGGTTTACCGAAAATTTTGTAATGGTGAAAATATTTGTACGTGGTATTCATAGTTGGTTTACTGTTCAACTCTTATTTTGATTATGATTTATAACTACAGTACTGATAGGTGTCGTATCCTTTCGTTTTAATAGGGTCCGTTTTACTCTAGTTTTCAGTGAAGTGTTGTGTGTAATGACATTCTTTCGCTAAGTTTTATTTGCCATGGTCTATTCTGCCTTCGGAATACAAAATTGCCAATGTTAAATCAATATGGAAAATTTTTGTATGCTATATGTATATTTCAAGGAGTTACCCCTCCTCAGTAGCATTAGAACCGAAACATAGGAAGTCCAAGATCCAAACAAGCAAAAGAAGCACCAAAATCCGTCTGTCCTTTTGGTTTGTTTGAATTCTACAAGGCATCATATAATGCCTCTACTAGATATGATCATCATAAGTTGTAACCATTTGGCCTAACAAAAAAGGTTAGAGGATTCATTCAGATTTCTTTAAAATTACCCGAATACAAAGTATGATTAATAGAAATTTTAGAAATCTGTGAATAACTCCCGGAGTATCTAAACCTCACTCTGGTTTTTGTAGGGTTCGTGTTACTCCTGCTTTAGTTTTAAGTGTAGTATTGTGTGTTCTATGTTTGTCTTTTGTTTCATTTTGTTTGCCATGGTTTTGTCTGTTTTATGACTTGACGATTTCTGTCTGCCCGTTTGGTATCTTTGAATTCCTCTCACTAAAGAAGAAGAAAAAGAAGCTTTTATTCCAATCATGGGGCCCTCAGGGGCGGGGGCATATGAATTACAAACTAATTACATACTACAAATAAATAAAAACAGGAATAAAAGTCTCCTGTTATAAAGTGTTAGGACTCGGCCAGGTCACAGCCAATATTTTAAACAAATGGTTCAATGAAAAACATATGTAGAGTATCAAACTTTAACATATCTATGAACTATAAACAAAATATATGTGTAGTCCATTTATGACGACCTTCTCAATGAAAAACATGAATTTATAAATGTACCAATGGACTTTATTATTTCAAAATCTTCCTATGTCATAAGCAAAATATATTTTAAGGAATTATTCAGATTAACTTTTTTACAATTCTTGGATATTTCATTATATAAAATTTCCCTTTCAGTGTCATATAAAGAACATTCACATAAGAAGTGTTTTCAATTTTATTTTGAGTACAAAAACCGAACGATTCACATAGCAGAAGAATTTAAGATAGAAAGACGCATTCATACTAGTACTTTGTCGTGCATATAATTTGGTTCTACCCACACTCCAATATAAGAAGAAATGGCAAAGTAAATATTTTACCATGGGAAACCCCAAATATCGTTCGGAACAAAATTTTTAAAAAGCTGCCTAAAGACTTTGAAAAATACAGTTTCTGTGAAAATTTCTCTAAATTTTATTAGGTTATTTTACAGTGTTGCATACAATACGGAACAATATTGTACGAGTCAATACGGTTTTCAATACAATACTGACGAGTACAATATTTTTGGTATTGTATGTAACACTGTAAAATAATCTATTTATTATACAGTTCAACACACAAACAACATTAGTTATCTCCCCTTTTTGAAACGTACAATACGAAAAAATACGGGTTTATCGGGACTCCAGTACGGAATTTTATAACTTCCGGTTGTACAATACGGGAATATATTGGGAGGTCACATGTCATAAATAGCTCTTTCTCATTGGATTAAAATTTCAACTGTATAATAATGACCAATCTATAAGTCTGATGGTTAGTGTTGTTTCGCTAGTAGATCATGTCATGGTGATTATATATGGATGTAAAATATATGATTTCTGCTTTTACACCACTGTTTTACACTAGAGTAATAGCTATCTCCTAGTTCAAAACCAATAAAAGGTTACAACCGCTCTTCCAGGATAACGGTTAAGTTGATAAGTAGCTCACACCTACGGATGCCCTCTGCCTTTGATATTAGCTGAAAAGATCGGCGACATTTTTTGGCTTGTACATCAATAGTAATTTAAACAATTTGCTTGACAAATTTAGCAAATCACTTTATGACCCTGACCTCTAATGATTTTGCATCAGGGCAAATTATATGCTATTTGAATTAACCGTCAGAAGTATATTTTATTAACTAACGTGTCAACACTTAGATATTATTACATTACACATCATTACGTTAGCAAACATAATCTTTCTGGTTGAGTGTGATAACACTTAAATTGTAAATAATCAGATAAGTTCGTTATTTTAAAACATTATTTTCATGACCTTTTATAGAAATAACAAGTTATAACTTTTTCTGTTGAGCTAAAACCTGAATCTTTCAATTTGGTTTGAACAAATCAATGACATCCATAAAGACTCGATTTGTACGCTAATTAATAAGTAGAGAAAAATCTGCTTTAAAAAGAATTCGAAGATACCAAAGGGACAGACAAAAATCGTTTAATCAGAAGACAGACAAGATAGTGGCCAGCAAAAAAAGAAAGACAAACATAGTACGCAAAACACTACACTGAAAACTAAAGCTAGAGTAAAATACACCCTACAAAAACTAGGATGAGTTCAGGTGCTCCGGAAAGATCCTGCAAATCCTGCTCCACTAGTGACTTATCGTTGTTTAGACAAGGAAAATATACCAATCTACTATTGCATAATATCTTTATTACATGTAAGTCTATCATGGTATTAATATCGAATGGTCATGTCGTGCTTGTTGACATCTAAATCTTGAAATTTATGAATATTGCGTTATTTGCCATTATCGCCTCATATTTACGACATCACCCTTCTTTTAATATAAGTTATCATCTTTCACAATAACAATTACAAGGGGTGGCTTCCAGTACTATGAATAGTAGGCTATGCATATTATTATACATACCGGACAAGAATATGTTGCGGTTGTCTTTAAAGAGACAGGAACGTCTTAACCTTTGGACAACCTGAGTTCATCCCCGGGTTTTTGTAGGGTCCGCATTGTTCATAGTTTTAAATTTGTTTTTAGTTTTATATGTATATGTGTCATGTATCTTGTTCGTGTTAACGAGAGTGGCGTGTCTGTCGACTTTCCCCTTTTTTTCTGCCCTTCGGTTTTCTTTCGCGTCCTCTTAAATTTTCGTTGCAGCGCTTGAAGGACGTATCTATATGTTTTGTCCGGAGTGAACCATGTTTTTCGGTTGACATCTTTGTAATGATAAACATGTCATTTGATGTTGTTGACAACTCGGAAGATTATATGTTCAAAGATGAATAGATGCGTAAATATCTGACTCCAGTTTCAAACATATCTTTGAAAACCACTGAGAAAAGTGCACTGAATAACATCTACGTTCTTGACATTAATTTGGTATAATAACTATTGATGGATGCTTTCAATCTGTTCTTTCTTGCTAGCTTGTTTTTCTCTTGGTTTTATTTCAGAAGATCCTTACCTCATTTTAATATATAGCTGATTGTTCTCGGAACGGAACCGATGTTTATGCCTAACGAAACTAAAGAGCAAAATATACCATATCTAATTAGCTTTTTGGGGGACTTACTAAAATCGTTTTTCTTAAATGCAAGTTAATTTTGTAAATATTAGTAGTTTCTTCAAACTCTCAAATTGTAGGGTTAAATATTCAAGAATACTTACCAATGTTACATGTATGTGGGGTGTTAAACCTCTGCCATTATGCACGGTTATGATCAAAGAAACAAAAAAGATGACATTTGTTTAGTTTGATAAATATATATGTGACCATTGGTTTTGTTAATTAGTTCACATGGTCACAACGGCCATGTGGGCTTTTACCACCACTTTGCGTTTCTCCGTTAAATTTATTTAAATAATAAATTCTGCTCTTCCAGTTTCAACCAGACTCCAGTAGAATTGTCCTTAGGTGGGCCCAATTCAGTATTGTATCCGGCATCCAATGTGACAAACTTAGAAGGCAACCAAAGCCAATTTTGTTTAAAATAGAATCCGAAGTGGTCTTTACTAAAATTTATCCAGCGTCCCCAATAAAGAACCAAGATGGTGGTAACAGCCTAACACAATTGTACATGGGACTCTATGGGATATTCATTTTAAATCTGCTTATGGTCTTTAATAAGTAATAAGAAATAAATGGACAACCGGTTTTCCAAACAAACTGAAAATATATGGTAATTGTAAGTCGTCTGTATAAATGGCAATGAACTTTCTAATTATATGCAAGCTTGTCATTATTAGTAAGACAACAATCATTTTAAAGAAAACAAGCAATCAGTAAAAATCATGGCCATAGAAATTAAAGATGGAAATGAGATGATAACTAATTACCAGTAAACTGCCTTTGTCGCTTGATTCAAGATTAACCTATAACACTATTTATCGACATATTGGTTCCAACGCGACTTGAATATGTTATTCTGTATTTTTGTCACGTTATCCGATTTTCGCATGGTTGAAGCTTTCAGAAACATATGGTATCATGTGCCATTATTACACGGAGTTATTTCCAGTTTGGAAAATTTTCATGTTTACTGATTTGACGTCTGTGATAGTTTAATTTTTATATGACGCAAAAAGTAAATCAGCGCTGATCTATACTTTGAAATATCACGTAACATTCCGTTTCAAAATTTATATGAAACCTAAAACGGTTGCAAATAAGGATCTGGTTACTGCAAATAAAATATCTTATGACATATGAAAATTACATTATATTTCGAAGTGGAAGTTGAAAAAAGCTTTTTGACCTTTTCAAACTGCGCAATTCTTGACGCCTTTTCAGTGTTTTATTAATTCATTGCCCATTTAGTAAAAGTGTTTAATTAATTTACTGCCCATTTAGTAAAAGTGTTTAATTAATTTGCTGCCCATAAATTTCACTCAGCGGGCAATAAATTAATTAAACACTTTAAAGGCGTCAAGAATTGTCCAGTTTAAAAATGTCAAAAAACTTTTTAAACTTTCTCTTCTGCGTATTAATTAAGTTTGAGCATTCTTTCTATCTGAAATGCCAAATCCATATGCTTTACACATATGATGTATTGAAGTTAAGCATAGCTTTCCGAAAAGATATTTGAATAGCGTTTATATTTTTCTGACACATATTTTTACAGTTGGTATGGCTATTCCTCATTTTCAATATTGATGATACATGTAATATGAAATGATTCTTAAGTTTCATTGGTTTCAGAAAATGTTGCCTTAATATCACTACGTTTGAACTTTTTATAAACATCAGGATTATTATCACACGGATAAACCTAGAGACAAAAGACTTGACCAAAAAGACTTATTTGATTTATTTGTTTAATTTCGTGTTATTCAATCTGAAGACCGAATAAAGGGCTCTTTCTAATTTATATTTTGTTAGTCAGAGGGGACCTCGTAGTAGTATGCGATACGCTGCGTACCAATCGGTCACACGTAACACCCATTCATGGGATAAATTTGTTTCCGCATATTCAACCTTTTCCTTTGCCTCAAATTCACAAGTCGTGAAAGCAAAACCGTCAGCACTTTATACTTCCAACATAATGACCACAAGCCTAAAAAGTTTTAATATAAAAGTGCATGATAATGAAAGTTATCTCAAAATATGCTCTCTGCTACTGGCAAGCTAGCTAAGATTAGTATATCTATTGGTTAGATACTGTCAATCAAGAAAACAGAGTACTGTTTAAAGTTTAATAAAGTTAACTGAAACCCAAGTTAGATAATGTCCACAGTGTATGATGTGCGAAACGACTGTATTTTAAAATATATTAAATCTCTTGCGTTATTTCACTGATTGGTGTAATTATATAAAATGGTTCTTGTAAAATGCAGTCGCTTAAAAAATCATACGTTGTTAGAGAAAACTGTAATTGCAACCAAACTTTCAAAGTAAATTTCTGTACCTTTGGTAAGAAGAAGCGAGAGAAAACTGGAGGCCCAGACAAAAAGAGACAAGTCGAAACTGGAGGGTCAGACAATAAGGGACAAGTCAAAACTGGATGGCCAGACAAAAAGGGACAAGTCGAAACTGGAGGGCCAGACAAAAAGGGACAAGTCGAAACTGGAGGGCCAGACAAAAAAGGACAAGTCGAAACTGGAGGGCCAGACAAAAAGGGACAAGTCGAAACTGGAGGGCAAGACAAAAAGGGACAAGTCGAAACTGGAGGGCAAGACAAAAAGGGACAAGTGGAAAGATACGGCAATATGAAGAACATGAACAAGACTCAACATGACACTTTTTTTGTTTGTTTGATTGGGTTTAACGCCACTTTCAACAATATTTCATTCATATCGCGGCGGTCAGTTTTACTGGTGGAGGAAGCCGGAGTACCCGGAGAGAACCGTCGACCTTGGGCAGATAATTAACTGACAAACCTTATCACGTGCGATAAAGTCAATAAGAAGTTACATGTAGTCACATTAGTTACACAGAAGAAGGCCCCTGTTGTCCCAACTATGTATTGGTTGCCTAAATTAGACAAGAAACCCTTCAAATACAGTTTTATCTCATCGTCCATTTAGTATAGTACAACTAAATGTTCCGTCTTTTTGTTCCCGGTTTTGACAAGTGTCCTTAAGTAGCACCATAAAAGAAGTTCAACTCTCAGAATGGATTTAACTATTTTTTGGAGTGTGAAAAATTCTCTTCAAGATGTTTTGGATTAACAACGCGCCTTTGATAAACCATTTGAAACTATTGACACTTGTGAACGAGTTTCTCGTCCTTTGTACTACACTTAACCTAATTAAACAGAAATTATCATATCTCACTGAGTGGGCATTTTATAATTGAATCAAAAATATATTTGCTGTAGCAATGATCGATAAAAAAAGTTGCTAAAAATATATATTAAATGCACTTGTAAGGTGATGACAAACTCGTTTTTATAAAATTTATAGACATGTTGAAGGATTTCCTAATGGTACCAACTGTGTCCCCTTTTTTCCAAATCTGAATTAATTAATAAATTAATTATATTTACTTCTATCTTGACGATAACTTTTAAACTTAATAACACAGACTTCTCAAAATATGTCGCTACAATTTACCCAAAAGAAAGCTAATCAACAGGCCCGAGACCACAATTAATTTACCTTTACCTCGTTGAGTCCCCCTTTTTAAAAGGCTTATCATTTCATTTTTCTTTTCCCTACTTTCTGTTTTTATAATTTCAACTTTTTTACTTTAAATTGAACCTGAAGGGTTAAAATACTTGATTTTATTCACATATTTTGGTGAACCTGACATAAAGGTTGTGATTTGGCTGGAAGCAGTGTGGTCAAATTGGAGGACATTGGAAGCAGACAGAAAGAATGCTACCCCCAACAAACACATTTTTGGCATTTATATTTTGAGAAAGCACTTGTAGAATTTTCTCTAATTTTGATGTGATTCCAGTCTGGCACTGGTAAAAGAAAGATTATCAAGTTTGTGATGGTGTAATTTTTTTAATATCACTTTAAAATATACCAATTTTTCCAAAGAATTCACTACGGCAAATAATTGTGGTCTCGAACCAAGACAGCAGCAGTTTTCCTTTTCTGGATTTAAATGTTTCGGTTTCACAAGGTAAAATCAAAACTAAAATATACGATAAAAGAAATGATTTCTCATTCCTATTGTATATTTTCCGCCTTCACCACAGCTATTTCATGAAATGTAAAGATAAAAAACCTTAATTAGGCCAAAAAAAAAGAAAAAGAAAAAGCTTAATATGCAAAAAAAAACAATGAATGACAAAGGTTTGGGGTTGAAATTGCTATTCCACAAGACAGCTGATCTGAGAGTGTTCCAGGAATTTACTAAAGTTGGAACTGGCAACTTTATAATCTTAAAACTGCAATAAGATCACAACTGATCTTTATTCTGTTCCTGATTTTATATGGTTGATAGGTATTTTTTGAAAAAGTAACAAAGGTACCAAAACCTTAAAAACTTCCAGGAAAGCCAAACATGGAATTACCATAATTTTCTATCTGACGACTCATTATTGTCATTGATCATCTGATGTTGTAATTGTATGATTGCAAATTTCAAAAAAATAACAGGTCTGAGAGTCTTTCAGGAAATTTACAAAAGTTGGAATTGCCATATTAATTAATTTGCAAACTACATATGATTGCAATTTATCTTCTACTTTCATTTTTGTATGGTTGCTAAGCACTTTTCCAAAAATGACAGGTCTGAGAGAATTTCAGAATATTAACCAATATTGGAATTCCCATATTGTTTAATGATCTTAAGACTTCTTTAGTTGCAATTTATCCTCCGACTCCATTTTTACATGGTTGATTGGCGTGTTTCCAAAAGAAAACAGGCCTGAGAGACTTTCATGAAATTTAGTTTCAATAATAAAACAACCTTTTTTAAAAATTGAAACAACTAAAATCCTACATGACCTTGGGGTCAAAGTCATCTAAAACGGCTTCCGTAGTATAAATGCTATATGCATGCAACTTTATGACAAGTTTCATTAAGATATCCAGTGATATTTCTGAGAAAACTAAAACTTGGACATAACTTACACCATAAGGAAGATATTCTAACTTAAAACTGTTTAACCTGGACCATCTTCAGATCAAAGTCATCAATATTTGAATCTGAAACATGCATGTTATTTCAAAGCAATCTCATAACAAATTTCTTACAGATGTCGAATATAGCTTCTTTTAAACCAAAAATATGGACCTAACTTCTAAAAGAAAAGCAAATTTTCTAAGTCTAAAACTGTTTCTTCACCTCAGTGTCACCTACATTTGCATTCGTAACATGCGCGGTACACCAATGCAACTTCATACCAAGTTTCATTTATGTTTCTAGCATAGTTGCAAGAAAGCAAAAACTTGGGACATACTTTGCAGTAAAAAAGCAAATCGAAAAATGATGATTCTGAATGACCTTGAGGTCAAAGTCAGCTAAATTAAGCTGCATATGATGCACAACGCCTAATACGCCATCCTGCCAAGTGTCATGAACGGCTACCTTATATAGTTACTGAATAAATAGAAACTTGGACGTAAAGTGGAAGCGCACGCCGAGGCAATTCCAATAGTCAACCTTTCACTTCGTGAGGCCAACGCAAAATCGTGTTTATGTAAAATAAGACTGCTCTTACTTGAATATTATCAAAAATGTACGTGTAATAAAACAGTAAGTTTACACAAAGGCACACCTTTGACCACAAAAGATTTAATTATATTTGTTATTGGTTTCCAGTATCGATCTCAAGTGTTAAATTCATTTCAACCGATTTTATAGTGTGTTTTTATTGTTGTTTTGTCACACCACTGTCCCAGGTTA
>JARWCS010354849.1:0-10894 GCA_034783895.1 Geukensia demissa
GTTGGCCATGGTCTTGTCTGTCTTCCGACTTAACGATTTCTGTCTGCCCCTTTGGTATCTTCGAATTCCTTTTATTAGCGGGTGATCTTCATTCATACATGTCAATTATCAGGGGAGCTAGTAATGATGCTCCATTTAGCAGGGTATATTTTATGACCAGCAGTTTAGGCTGAGAATGGTACAAAATCAGACAAAATCATGGGCTCAAATTAACAGGAATTTATGCCTCAGATTTATAGCTAGAGGTGCTCTAGATAATCAGAACTTTGCTTAAAAACCATGTTATGACGACAATTACCGAAAGGCTTGCTTCAGGTACAATTACATTTACAAGCACAATTGTATCAAATGTGGAGGTACAATGTATGCATCCGGCTGTAATCTCTGGAAATTTTAGACGGGTTTTTAATCATTCTGATGATAAAAGGCAAGCTTCAAAAATAATGCCCATGAACAGATATCCACCACCATCTCAGAACGGTGTTAATATTCGTCCTTCTTTGTTACCAGGAGTTAGATTTAGTCGATAAATATAAATACATTTTCTTTCAGACCAGTTTCCACCGTTACTTGAAGTTTAAATAAAAAAATTGATTTGGTTTAGTTTTTTGATATGGTTTGAAATTTTGGTTTTTGTTTTGTTTTTCCTTTTCTTATTTGTGTATGTGTATTTGTGCGATTATTGAGGCTGCTTTTGTCTTTGCGATCAATTTTCGGCGGATTAGCACGATTGCTATCATGCTAATTATGGCAGATTTATCGGTTTTGTTTGAACTTTCAAAGCTTCTTTGGGGTGCCCAGCAGCATTTAGAGCTTGACTGGAATGCCCTTTCAGTTTTATTGTCAGCACGTTTTGTTGACCTGTTTGTTGTTTACAAATTTATTAAATTGCCCTGACAAAAAGCAGCTAAACAAATAGTTAATGTTTGTTGTTTATTCAGCTAGAAGCTTTTTATATTGTCCAAAATTCAAGATGGAGCTTTATCTCATACTGTAAATAAAATTTCCACAGCACAAACTTAAAATAGCTTATTATTTTATTTGGTATTTTGCTGTTGTTGAAGTCTTTCATTTTATATCGCGAATATACAATAAAGTTAAATTAAAAATTAATTATTTCACTTGTTGATAAAAGACATATGACAAAAATTCTTATTTAATGAAAAAGGCCGATTTATCATATAAGCGTTACAAAATTTACGAATAATCGTATTGATCTTGGGCAAGAAATATATAAGATCGTTCAAACCTTTAAATGTCTTTGGTGTTAATAAACACACACAAAAATGATCATGGCATTCGTTTCTACAGACTTTTATTTCAGAAAGGGCTTTTTCTAGAAGACAAGCCATGTTATGTGCCAGAAAATAAATATAGTTGCCTCAATCTTTTGGTTTTACGTTCCGCTATATAAATGATGTCCTTTCACTGAATAACTCTACATTTGGTGACTATGTTGACCTCATCTATCCCATTGAACTTGAATTCAAAGATACTACAGAAACAGAAAGCTCTGCTTCTTACCTAGACTTACACCTAGAAATTTACAGTAAGGGCGGGTTAAGAACAAAACTTTACGACAAGAGAGATGACTTTGATTTTCCGATTGTAAACTTTCCGTTCATGTCTAGCAACATTCCAGCCGCACCTGAACTCACCCTGGTTTTTGTAAGGTTCGTGTTATTCCAGCTTTAGATGTCAGTGTAGTGTTGTGTGTTCTATGTTTGACTTCCGTTTCATTTAATTCCTTTAGATTTTTGATGGATCTCTTTCCTTTTCAGAGAACTCACCAATCTAATGGAAAGGCCCTCATCTTCACGCTTCAGTATCAAATAGAATAACGAATATTCATGGTTATCCGAAGATTAATCCGCATAAGAAAATAACTTTTTGGCTAAGTTGTTTACACTGCTACTAGCAAACAATGTAAAATATTTTATAACGTTTTAATATAACATTTGGTATTTCGGGACATAACTGACGTTAATTTTTTGTCCGCTTTTTTCTGCGATCGTCATACTTCGTGGAGCACTCACAGGGTCCCCCTCGGAAGAGGTATCATCATATAATGAAAAGTACAAGCATATAATAAAAAAATACCATCATATAATGAAAAAGTACCATCATATAGTCAAAAAGTATCATCAAATAATGATAATACCTATCATGTTCCATACTTGAATGGTAAAACTGGTTTTAGTAATCATATGATATTTAGTAATGACAAAAACGCATTGAGAAATCACACTATATTAAAGAAGGGAGAAACTGCATTATGAAATGCCGAATCCACAATAACAAATGTCAAACACACATAACGAAATGACACACAAGACAGTCATAGCGTTTAATACAAAAGGCAAGATGTAAAAATGTAATATATTCAATTGTAACAATAATCGGCCAAGCAAGTACAGAATTTATAACAAGTAACAAAGAAAACATATAAACATCGACATTGAAACTGGATTCCATTCCGGCTTTGGACAGGTAGCTTTGTGAACGCTGTATATCTATGCCTCTGCTGGTGAAGCAGAGGTCTCCAAAGGTATTAACCAGTCCAGTTTTTAGACTGGCATGAAAATCAAATAATTTTAAACAGAATAATTACAGAAATCTGTTTTATTTGTTTGAAATTTTAAATAACTGAAAATACGGAGGGTTCTCGAAACGGGACTGCGCCGACTAGTTCTCCCTACACCCGAATCTGGCTTCATATTTCGATTTGTTTGGTTTTTGCTAAGCTGGAATCTCGTATCACCTTTATTTTGGTTCTGATGCTACTGACGAGGTGCTACTTCTTGAAATGCGCTCTAGCATATCAAAAGTCACCATAGTTATGCAACGTTGGAAAATTTGCATTTTGTAATGTTTGTTATAGATAGCAAGCGCAGTTTAACTTGATAGGCTTCTGTTTTATGCAGCATAACCCAGAAAGGAGTCTAAAATGGCGTTAAGTTACACTGAGTCCTTTTGATTTAAAAAATTTCAATTGGACAATCCTGTTCAGCCATAAGATAAAAAGTTGTGCAGCAGATACCGCTTACTTAAATAGTAAAAAGAGTATTTATAATTTTTCATCACTCATGCATGTTTAACTTTCCAATTTTAAATGCACTAAAAATAATGAAAAATGTTATTAATGTTATTATAAATGCATTTCAGGTTTTTACATTCGCATAGGCTGCATATCAGAAGGCTATATATCAACTTTGAAAGCACCATTTCAGCAGAAATCTGGTACAGCCTGTTTAAAATTCAAATACCATATGTATGGTTATATTCTTGGCGAATTGAAATATGGCTATTATACAGATAATAATAATCTAACTGTTAAAAATAAAATTGGAGGTATAAATGAAGACTTCTGGCACTGTTCTAAAATTGATCTTACAGCCAATGTCCCGGAATCCGCCAATGGGGTAAGATAGATTTACAGTTTTCTATATACTTTTTTTTATTGAGTCTGGTTTATATCAGGCATTTTTAACTTTCTAAAACGCTGAACATCAATGGCAATATTAAGAAGAATTGTTTTTCATATGTTTGACCAAATAAAACTAATGTAATCACGCTTCCAATGTTGCAAGATTGTAATTTCTGAGTTTTCAGCCTTGTATAGTAAAGTAAATATAGAGTGAAACAAATACCAGACGCTTCCAGGTGCCTGTTTCGCTTACCCGATAACACTCAGCTAATTAAACTAAGAAAATCAAGTCTTTCTATGCCGAATAGGCACCAAGGTCAAAAAGAACTTTGCTGAAATTCTTAAAGTGATCCATTGTTTTGCAAAATCAGCCTGCGGACTCGATATTATTTTCTATAACCAGTAAAATAAAACTGAGGTGCCTTGCAAACGCAGCATGAGACGACTGCAGTCTGAGAGAGTTAAACAAACGAACATTGCGGTTAGTGTGGGTACAGAATTATGTTGGACACACTAATGCGCTGAACACAGGTAATTGTATTTCCGGTCCCTTTGTCCATATGTAAATGTTTCTCGAAAACGGTTAGAGATGGAGAAAATCCGTTGACATACTACTGACAGCTCTCGATGCAATAAATCAAATGAAAAGAAAAATACCCATAAAATTCCGATATAAATTTAAACTTTTATTCTTCTGCATTATTGCATATTTTTCTGCTTCTTCGGTCTCTTTTATTGAAAAAGGTAAAAGCATTGAAAATGGTTAGAGTAACTTTTATTGCACTTGTCATTATATATAAGGAATCATTTGAAAGAAAAATTGAAATCATAAGAAAAATTTCCATATCCTGCAAAAATTGCATTTTTTGCCACATTTGCATAATTTATCGTGAAATTATACTATTAAAGATATAGAGGAAAACAGTCATAATATAAGTTCGAATTCAGTGAGACAAATAAACATCAAAATTCGATAGAAAATAGAAATTTCTGACCTCCTGCAAAATTGCATTTTTTGCCCCATTGACCCTTCTATAACATGTGTCCCCCCGCTTGATTTGGCCGCCTGTTTATTTGGAAATGAGTAGGATATCGGCTTTCCTATGTTTTGGTTCTAATGCAACATATGAGAGGTTACTCATTAAAATGCACATAAGCATACGTGTATGTAAATTCACCATATTTATTCAACATTGGTAAACTTGTATATGGAAACCACCGGGACCCAGTTGTTCAACTTATTTAACTAAGAGTTAAATTTAACTCCTTGTTAAATTTGGTTGATTTGTACAGGAGTTAAAATTCAACCATGAGATAAAAGTGTTGAACAACTGGACCCGGGTCGATGCTTCTGCTAGTAGACCTGAGGCCCCAGAGGGTATACACCAGCCTAGCTGTCAGATTATTCTAGCTGAATTTTACAATCTAATATGTTACAGCAATTTCCAGGAATAATTAAAATTCTAAACCCCTGAATTCCCTGTATTGCACATGGTAAATGTCTTGAATTTTATAATAAACGGACTGCTTAGAGTAGCTTTTGTTGCATATCAGAGGAGCAATGATTTGAAAAGTTCGGATGAAAATGTTTTTTAAAGTTTTAAAAATTGAGGCGCAGTTATTTCTTTTACCCCTTTAAAACGATCAGAAATGGGTAGTGGAGTTTGCGGCTTGTTTACTTTGATTTCTAATAGAGAATAGAAATACTAGTGAAGAAATGTTAAATAAAAAGAGACTACTTACGTTAAAATACAAAAAATCCCAATTGTGTCACTCCAAAAACACAAGGAATGGAAACAACCAAAATAATCCTAACCGGTATTTATATAGAATCAAAATTTCAAAAGTACTGTCTACGAAGGGACGCCGCCGATGGAGGCACACCCATAACGACCTCAAAATATTTTGCTTTATCTTTTTTCCATGTTTTACAGCTTTTGTTTACTATTATTTTGCCTTGAGGGTTTGGTTACATTAAAAACATGTTTAACCCCGACATATGTATCATGTGCCTATCCAAAGTTAGGAGTCGAGGTCATTGGTTGATTTTGTTTTTATTTACCTGTATAAAATAATTTTTTTTTACATGTAAGTTATATTTGTTTGGGCGATCTAGAGCTCGTCACAAGAAGTGGAAACATACCCTTGTTTAAGACCTTGTGGGTACCCCTAGATTAAACTATTTCCTTCGTTTTTACGCAGTGGGTATGGTCTACTTGATATTAAGCCCATAACATCTTTTTGCATATGTTCAACAAAGATAATCGCGCAAAGAGTTTGTCAATATTTACTGGTATGTGATTTCAAGGAACACGGAATCAGCATATTCAAAATATCTACTTTGCAGATATTCTTCCAAGCCGATTGTAAGGACGGAAACAGTCTTATAGCATTAGACGATATTATATATGTTACTGGAGCAGCTTGTTATGATTGTAAGTAGAAAAATAAATAGTATGTATATGTTCAAAATGATGATAATAAATTGTTATTGAACCGTCTAGGTATTGTAATGGCTAGCTTGTTCGGCTCGAGGATCGAAGGTCGTGGGTTCGATCCCCAACTGGCTCAATCAAAATCATTAAAATGGGTATTTGCTGCTTCTCCGCTACGCATGGAGCATTAAGGAGTTGGTGCTAAGTCTGGTTGCCCCTGAGTCAGAATAGTGCATCTAGGTCATGTGGCAAGTTTTCCTGCGCACTGTTGCTTTCGTGGTCTAGCACGTTTAAAATCCGGCTCAGCGTGTGGGTCTAGTACAATGCAGGGTTCATTCATCATCACTCATTAATATGCTCTCGCCTTGAATATGCATGAAATATTGCCACTAAATATGAAGCAAAATCCAATTAATCAATAAATCAATCAATTTTGATTTTATGAACTCAACGAAATGGGACACTCGTGTTCTATTGTTAAAACACTGTACAATAGCACAAAGAACCAAACAAATGGTCCACTGTCATTGAATTTAAAAAAAAAAACAGGAAAGCCCCAATGAATGCACAATTGACGTTCATTCTCCTAATTGATGGGTAATCCTATGGAGGATGAAAAGGATATTCAGACATCGTTGGCCCAGATCAAATTTATTTGTACTCGCTTGCATTTTTGCCTGTTTCTAGAGCTCGTACAAATAAATTTGATGTTAGCCTGCAATGTCTGATTACTAGCAGTCTATATATGTATAAATTTTTGGAATGTTTGATTTGCTTTATTCAGATAACATTTTTTGTTATAATTTTATAGTTTCAGTAGACTGTCCACAACCTCCAACTGCAACTACAACCACCTTATCCCCATCTACAATCAAGTTTACAGATGAACCAAAATCAAACCGTAAGCTAACCGAATATAACTGTTCTCTTAAAAATTATTGAAAAGATCTGTATTAAAATCATGTTTAAGTTGACCTTTTTTGCAAGATCTGTTAGAACAAGTTTGAACACATAAATGTATTTTATGTATACTCATTTTGCAACAGAAAAATATGGACTGGTGGAAAAGAAACAGTTGACCTTGACAGTAACAAATATTTTGTATGTAAAATTATTATCTTAACAAATGTTAATTCGTACCAGAATGAATAAGCATAATTATTACGTCAACTACTGGTTTTCTTTCATGTGTAGTTACTGAGAATGGGACCCAAGGATAAAGTCTTTTCTAATTCAATGAACTGAACATAAGTCTAAAAGGATTTTACATATGACAGACTGACATGCAGTCTAAGAACTAGTAAGCTTACAAGATCTTTATCGTTGAACACGTGTAGTTTCTGACAAACATACTTAGGCATTGCACTGAAAACAAATTTTCATCAGAATGAATAAGCATAATTAGCACGTCAACATCTATTATCATTCCAGTGAAGTTGAAATAAAAATAAACAACACATATTTGAATCCAGTAAATTATTTTTGAAAATTAGCCCTAGGACGTATGACATTTGTCAGACTGACATGTACGCCGAAGCATTGGTGTGTTTTGAAGATTTTTTGAACATATGTAGTTACTAAAAAAGGTTAATAGGTACAAAGTCTTGACCCCAGTATGTATCAGGTCTTTGTGAATTTTAATGAAAATTTTAAAAGCAGGAGAACGTTTTCATTGTAAACAACTAACACTTTCTACCTTAAGCATTCGAAAAGACCACTCTAATTGACAAAATTGATAACATTTAATGAATTTTTTAAAAATTTTGTATTCATTGTTCATATTTTCAAGATTTTAAATTTGCTAGACCATCTTTTTAGGTTTTATATTTCTACTCTATTTTCGCGTGATAAACTTCAAATATCAGCTAGCTTCATTGGCAAATGTCAATAGTAATACACTCAGCATATTCAACGTGTTTTTAAAAAATGCTGAAATCTATACTTATATTGTATATTTAAAGGGCAATCAAGAGAGAAATGTTGAAGTGTGATATTGCAAAAAGGAGGGCATCACCATAATTCATACAAATAACAGAAATGTGACCAGACGACTTCTTTACGACAAATATGAAATGTTAAAACAAAGCCTTTCTTCTACTTAAACACAAGTGTGACCTGTACTACGCCGGTATACTAAACTCCTTGATCAAAGGGTTTAACACGCTCCGCAAAACTCGAGTCCGTTGAACGGAGGCCACAACAAGTGAGTGTCTGTTTACAGAGTAGTGCACGGGTCCGTCGACAACAATAATGAATAAAATCCTTCAAAACATCACTTTGAGAACGAATGCAATAAAATCACTACAGCAATCAATATAGAAAATATTATTTGTCAATATAAATAAAACATATGACTACCCCATGCAAAAGAAATACCGAATGAAATACTAACTTCAGTTTTGCTTATAAAGATATGACACGGATAAACACAAGACTGTCCATTAGTTTGGTATTATTGTACAGTAAAGTATTTTGACTAATATTTAGTTACTGAATGTATTATTGTACAGTAAAGTATTTTGACTAATATTAAATGATTCATGCTTGCTTTTTCTGAACATAATATTTATTTATTGTTTTAGTAACGTTATAATACCGCTGACGAGTTTGACACGTATGATTGGGATCTTGACGAGTTACGTGACCTTTACGGAAAATGGATAATTCCGCTAAAGCGTTTTTTTCAAAAATATAAATTTTACGAATAATCTTCCTTTGCCTTCTGTTTTAAATATAGCTATCAAGCAATATTTTGAGCATTTAAGTTGTATATTACGTTTGAAAACGGGCTTTGAGTATAATGTTCCTGTTATGTACAGTCATCTAAACTATCTTCTAAATTCCGTTCTTGATGTTCTTTAAGAAAACAATTACGTTCGACATTCCTTTTAGTCGTCCTCTTTGTATCATGCAAATTTTTTGTTATCATAGTTGTTGTTGTGTTGACGTTTCATTTCAGTACATAAAATAACGTACTCAATACGAGCATACGAAGTTCTTTGTTGTTTGATAAGATGCATCTGCATATTTTGAAAAATAACTTATTCACATTGAACCGTTCTCTTTTTCGATGGTGTTTATGTTTTGGACTATTAATTTTTTCATGTTTTTGAACAAGGATAGACTTTGTTTCATTGTTTCATTGACTGTTTCATTGTTTGTTGTTAAACTCGTCAACGGACTTGTCATCGGTTAATATTTTACGTCAATGACTCGTCAAATGACATTTATATCAAAATTCACAGATATCTCCATAAAAAGACAATGTTACTAAGTAAAACTTAACCAGAACATAAAAACAGCAAATTTTAAATAAAAAAAGATGGTTAATATCCCCAATGGAAAGCAGTTTATTACTGCAAAATAGTGTTTACAATCGGAGAGTAGAACGCCTTTTTGCTATATGGAAATTATAGACATATAATATCGATTTCAATGATGCATATTTGTTAATTTTGACAAACATATTTAGTTACTAACAGAAACGCAGTGATTTTGCCATATTAAAAAAGTTTACCGACCTTGTTAACAATCTTTTGATGCCCTCATGTCAACAGTCCGTATACATATAATCTACTCTGTCAACATACACTGTCTTGGCGTGGCCTCTATATAAAGGACTCTAGTCTCGCGGAGCGCGTTTAACCCCTAATTAAATATTAATTAGACGTCTTTTTTGGTTTGGACACTGTTCTATTGGGACTTGTCAGTTACTTGAATACACCTATACATAGGCTATCATTATAACATTTGTTGAAGATCTTTGCATATTGTCTTCTTTGGTATCAACATTGACTCTATGCTCGATAATTTACATTAAAACTAATCTCATTCAGTGTTTTGTTAACTTTCCGCCTACTTGCATCTCGATAATTTTTATTTTTGGCTCTTGGACAATACCTTGCGCAAGTTTTCTTTGGCTATTAATGATATTTACACTTTTTTCAACCGGCTTTTTTTTATTGATGTCGTATCTTAAGAGACCCATGTTTGTTGTCAACTGTGGATTTTGAACTAGCTGTTAGAAACAGCACATCTGGTTGTCTTTTGTTTTATTTGCAATTGTCTCCGTACAATTATCGACTGCAATAGTTAAATCTTATGCAGTTTCTTTTAAAGTTTGTTTTATGTAGTTTTATTTCACCACTGTCCAAGGTTAGGGGAAGGGTTGAGTATTCACAAACATGTTTAACCCCACCACATACTATATGCACCTCTGCAAAGCCAGGAACCCGTTTGCAGATCCGAAATTTAACATGGCCACCAGGGCCAAATATGCGTTCTGATAGCTCCAAGTTTGAAACATCATCTTGTCAGAAACTACAAAGTGGATTGGATTGTTACTTTGTAGAAATGATTGCTAGATGGTCCTGTACTTAATTTATGAATCGTTTGCCCATCGGAAATTCAAAATGGCCGCCATGACGAAACTTAATTTAACATTGGACACCTATGGGATTTTCACATTTTTGTCTCCTTTAGAAAACGGCTGTACAGATTTCAACCAAACTTGGCAGATGTATTAGTCAGGTGGTACTGCACCAGATTAATGAAGTTGGTGCCGATCTGAAAATCAACATGGCCACCAGGGCCAATAATGTGCTCTGATTTGTGCAAATTTCAAACATCTTCTTGTCAGAAACTACAAAGTTGGTTGAAATTTTACTTTGCAAAATATTTGTTAAATGATCCTGTACTTACCTTGTGAATCGTTTGTCGATCAGAAATTAAAAATAGCCGCCATAAAGTTTTACGTCCAACTTGTTTCCTCAGAAACTGTGGCCTACATTTATGTAACCAAGATCTACCTTAATAGATCACCTTGGCCTGCTTCCATGCATCAGTGACTATTTTTTTCTCAGAAACTAACGTACCATCATCTAGCTTGATGTGCAGATTCTTTTAGAGGAACCTTCCAGCATCTCAGCTAAAATAGGTCACATTGGCCTACTTTTATGCATCATTGATTCTAGTTAAGCTTTGCCTTGGACTCATTTTGTCACATACTGTATGGCTTGCCAATTAAGGTTGG
>JARWCS010354860.1:0-10894 GCA_034783895.1 Geukensia demissa
GTCAATATACTAAATCAACCAATCAGATTTAGAACATACGCAAAAATAGTGCAAATCAAAACAAAATATTCTTACTCAATTTATTACCACATTAAAATTATCTCATGGATTTGTTTCATTCTACTAAACGATAAATTTATTGGGTTTAATTTTTGTCTAAGTTTGTTAATTTCTGATCATGTGGGACGAAGTTATAAGCCCTTGAATACATGGCTTATATGATGGGATTTTCTGGAAGTCAAAATGCTATTTTTAGATAGGGGGTTCCCCTTGGATTACGGCATTTTACTGCAAGGTTTTAAATGTCAGGTGAAATTTTGAGAGAACGTACAGCATACCTGTACAAATCAGGATATATATGGTGTCGGCCAGGTTAAACTTGAGGTAAAATGGCTAGAGAGATTTGAAAAATCCAAAATTTGGTTGAAATGTTAAGGAATTTATTTAGTATATTTACACCTACACATTGAAAAATGTACATGCCCCCTTACCATTTGCACCGCCCCCCCCCCCTGCTTGATAAATATAGCACCGTCCCTTAGTTTGTCAAACATTTCAAATTTTATTCTACTATTTTATGATTTTGTAGAAAGGGGAAAGAAAAAACTGGATCACAATAATCATCGGTGCACCAAAAACATATATAAATTACTTTCACATGTTCAATTTGTGGCTTCAAATTTTAACAAAATGCATACATTAATATAGGTCAACTGACATCATTCGAATGTGTAGTACATCAAAAACTATTTGCTTGGCGATTCGTTATTCTTTCGTTTCCTCCTTGGACTAATGCAATTAACCAATGCCGATTAAATTTGGTAAATGGTCGGAATTGTAACATTACCAAATTTTGTATATGTATGTGTGCAATTACATACACAGGAGTTAGATAAAGGTTATGTTTTATGAAATTAACAAATTCAAAATAAATCTTAAGTTTTCAAATATACTCTTGGTCACAATTAATTGCTATTAAAATAGTAAGTCTAAGGCATTGAGTTTGAAAAGCGTCAAGAAAAATATATAATATACTATCAAATTAACAGGTTAGTGTGATCAAAAGTTTGTGTATTCCAAAATTTTGTAGGAGCAATAAATCTCGAAACAACGATAAACACCCTGCGAGTTAACACACTTGCAAAATAGTGTTAAATATAACTTAGATGTAATTTGAAATACTCAAGTCTATATATTACAGACTGTATTTCTTATGTATAATTGAGGTCCCAGAAGTGTTTCCTTGTGTAAGTATCTAAAATAATCTTTAAATCATACTGTATTACTACGGTCGATACAAGAGTTTGCTCCCTTATATCTTTGTTGTACATGTAACACCAATCATAGCCAAATGCATGTTTACCGATGTTAACACATTACATGTAGTGCATGCATGGTAAATTCTGATATGCTATATGCGTCTACAAGTAGCAAACTCTTTTCAGTAGCATTATAACCAAAACATAGGAAAACCGAGATCCATGCAAACACTTAAAAATTAACTATTCATTTTGACTTAAAACGAAATTTGAAATCAGATAAGCTTTTAGTGACGTACCACCAATCATAACGCTCTATTTCTTTTGGTCGAATACTTAAGGGTCAGTCTTGTTTTTCCTTAACGACAAAAACAACCGTTATTCTGTTACAATTTTCAGTCGGACGAATTCGAAGATACCAAAAGGGACAGACAGAAAACGTTTAATCAGAAGACAGACAAGACCGCGGTCAACAAAAAAATAACAAAAGACAAACATAGTACACACAACACTAGACTGAAAACTAAAGCTGGAGTAACTTGAACCGTACCAAAACCAGGGTGAGTTCAGGTGCTCCGGAAGGGTAAGCGTCACTAACTCCACTAGTGGTACCGTCGTGTTACTCGAGTGACAAAGCCGGTGTAAAGTCACAATTTTATTTAGTCACAACCGGTATAGGAACGTATTTGTTGTCACAATGGGAACTTTTCAATTGTTTTTTGTAAAACAGATATGTCGTATCGGCAACCAAATCATGATTGCGACCGAAAAATTTTCGGAGTGATGGCTTAAATCTTCATTCGACCTAATTCACGATAAATATTTAAAATAAAAATATATGAGATACCATGTCTTTGAATCTCTCAAACTTGTGTTTATTTGCTTTTATTTGTGACGTTTAACGTCGGAATGTAAATACTCATGACAATTTAAACATGTCAAGTCATCAACTTTTATCGTATGATACCTTGTAGTAAAAAAACAAGATATCTTATGGTAAACACATATTTATTTACATATAGCGTACATACTTGAATAAGTGGTATGATCCAAAGGTTTATTCTTATCGGCATTGGCTAGTTCCCATTTTGCGTCAAATTGAGGCTCAACCCAGAATCCACATGATCCATTTTCAAAGTTACAGGCATTAACTGATGAATCTGAAGATATAAAAATGTCAAGAGACAACACGTTTAAATCAAATTGTTTCCTAACTGCAGAAAACTTTAAAATTGAAATTGAAGTCATATTTTATATCGGTTTAAATATCGAAACTTTCTTAAACATACACTGATTCACGCTTCCTCTTCATCTGACAGTTGCTTTTAATTTGTTTTGTTGATTACAACTAATTTTTCTAGACACTATGCTAGTAATGAGTTGAATAAGAACTTACTTCAGAAAAGATTAAAACAAATGAACCTCTATATATATATAATCATATTTTAAACATCATTATATTATTACATTTAAGAAAAGTTTTAAAAACGTAATGAAAAACAAAGAAAGTTACGTGACTCGAGTGTAGAAGAGGCTCACAAGGATTTCAATAGATATTTGAAAGGTTCACCATGAAAATTTTACGGCTTAACGGGGAATTCACATAATATGCTAATTGCTGTGTTACCTTCGTTCTTATATTGACTAAAATTTACTTTACCGAACTTTGTACTTTAGGAGTACGGAAAGCGGTAGATTTTATGCAGGAGTTGGTTTTTGTAAGTGTTCGGGAGCTATGTTCCCTATAGGTCGTAAAAACAATCTTTCCTTCTCGACTGTTAAATATTTCATACGTTAGTTTTGAGGTTATTCTGTTTGTTTTTGCTTCCTAAGTAATGCCTTTGCCCGTTCTTAAAGACCACATTTCGTTTGCCACTGGAGGTCTCCAATCTATCGCTTCTCAAAGGCATTGCACGATAATTTATTTATACTTAAGGTCTTTAACTTTAACACGTGTTCTAGTTTCTTGGCACAATTATATGCATTTTTCGCAATATAACGATTAATGGTATTGTAGATACAAAAAGAAACGATACCTAGATATAAAGCTGGCACAGTTTTAAAACTTTAAATGCTCAGATTTCTGTCATAAATACTTGTACTGAAGGTGATGTTTGAGGGGCTTATATTTTGAATGATTCTAAATAGATCCGGCTTCAGACTGCTTTTTTGTGAAGTTAAAATGCAGGTGAAAAAGTGCCCTCATTCGATTTAGACGTATTTCAAAATATGATTCACATAAATTAGATAATAAATTTAACTGAAGTTACTGTTTTTAAAAGATCCTTATGTAATCACGACCATCTATTTTCAATTTTCATTTTTGACAACTCAGACAAACAATACAGCTGTAGTTAAGCAATGGAATTTTTCTGGTTTAGTTTGCAAAATGTTGCGCAGATTCAATATTTCCATGGTTTGTAGAAAATTTCAGCAGCCACAGAATCTTAGTTAGGTAAGGATATTTGGCATCGGCTTTTTCATGCAAGTATTATGAATGTTTATAAACTCAAAACAAATCTTTCACTTACTCTCACATGGTATATTTAAAACATCAATATCGTCTATCGCTACTAATGTGTTTGGGTTATTAAGCAGATTTCCCTTTATTATTATTTCGTAGATTCCAATTCCATACAAATTGACTTCACCCTCTGTCCACGAAGACATTGGGATTTCACTTGTACTGGATCCTGTCCATATAGGCATAGTATCATTTCTATCTCCGTCATTAATTTGGTATATTTCTAAAGTGGCATGGATAATGAAATACCAAAATTTCAAACATTTTGGAATATACGATACAATTTGTTGACTTTTAAGCAGTGTCATCTCATCAATACTGTGTTGTTGCTTTACATGAACGTAGTGTCCATAAACTGAATAAATAAATGTATTTGATCTATATTAGACTTAACAAATAACCGTAAAACTTCATAAAAATATAAATAATACTAAACATTGGATATACTAAAACATTTTTAATTTGCAAATTGCAATTTTAACAGCATTTGAATGAGCTAGGTATTTTGAATACAATTATTATTTTTTAATCTCTTTTTCGCTCTATGTCTTTAAAATAAAAGAGAAAATTTCGCAGAAATCAAGGAAATGAAAGACCGGAAATGTGTAAGTTAGTGTTGAAAGTAAAAAAAATATAAACAAAAAGGGAATATCATGCAGTTCAAAATCCATAAAAGATGTGGATTGTGCCTTTCTGTCATATATTCCATATTCTTTCTTATAAATATAAACATTTCATTTAACCACGTTTTGTCACTTTGTTATGTAATATATATACTAAAAAGTTTACTTTTATTTTGGACATATCAAAGGTCAAATTATATTTGTAACATATTTTTGTACCTGATTGCGTGGTATGATCATTATTTGGAAACCCATTTTCAGCTTTTGAATGAGAAAAGTTTACATTGATCCAATTGCAAAATGACGTCTCAAAATTGCAAAACAGAGTCTTTTGTGCTAAAACGAAATAAACAAAAACATGGAAGTAACTTTTATAAACAATGAGAAAAATAAATAGAAATAAGAAAATATTTAATAACAACTGAATTCAAAATTCTTTAGTTTATTAATCTGTTGATAGACGGTAAAGGAGCTTAAAGAGTCCATAGGCGGTAATAGTTACATGTTTGGCTGCCAGTCGGTATATTTGTTTCGTTGACACCGGAATTTAAACTCTTATTTTCAGTTTCATTTTCGGGGTAATACGTCATATTAGATTTCTATAAATTCCCGAACCACGAAGACAATCTAGAAATTATCTTACGGTCAGCTAAATAATCCTGAAATTAGGGGGTCAATTTAATGTAACTGTTTACTTAGTTTTATTCATTCCATTGCTTCAAAATTTTTATTGACTATTTCTTTGGCCATTCTTATTTAAAAACATGAGGATTTAAGATAGCACGAAAAAATTGTCACAGCAGACTTCATCACAGGGTTGTGTCCGTTCATTTCAGGGTAAATTTTGATATGCTATATATGCGCTTACAAATATCAATTTTCAGGATGGGGGTATCATGATGATATATTTTGTAAAAAAATTAAAATAAAATCTAAGCTTAAAAAATAACGTTGTAGGTAAAATCACAGTTCAGTCTCTTAAAATGTAAATAGTGACACTCGATAATATTTATTCAAAATTAAAAAAAGCTGTAAATCCGTCACTAAACTTAGGTACATCCGTACATGTAAAAGGTTTCATAGAATTTAGGTAAATAAAGAATAAATAGATTGCATCATCTCATGTAAATTTCTTTGTGATAAATTCTTTTGGAAATTAACTCTGTCACTAACTAATAGGTAAATTGATTTCAACATTATTGAGAATTAAAGCTTAAAGGTAGTTTTTCCATTTAGGTTTCTTTTGTTCCTTAACATATCGCTTTATAAAATAAATATTATTAAATCTGATAATTGACAAATCTTAATTTAAATATTAATGAAAAGTAAGTTAAACAAACCACGAACAAATCTGATTGGTGAACAAACGCACGGATTTGGAAATCAATGATCACGTGATGATGATCCCTTAAAACTTACCTAAGTATGGGAAATCACTTGATCATTGGGTTTCCAGAAATAAACATATGATAACCTCTGTTTTTGTTTACCAGGTTTGTATTTATCAACTTCATATAATAATATGTTTTGAAATAAACATTTACAGTTTAAATATGTAAAATATATTTAATAATTATTTCAGTAATTGAAAGGTTAAAGTCTGTTCCGTTTAAATAATATATTTAAAATTTAATGAGTTTATTTTGAAATTTCAGATTTATTGTGTTTGTACTTTTATTTTATAAATCACTTGATCATTGAATTTCAAAATAAACATATCATAACCTCTGTTTTTGTTTACCAGGCTTGTTCACCAGCTATAGGATACAAGTTGAATACCAGTTTGGAGGTTGTTAATAAAATTCAGTTGCTCGGAGGTATCCAGAAACCCACAATATATAAAAAAATATAATTCAACTGCGGAAAAAGAACGTTACGACATCGCCGTCTTTCCCGCATAACAGAATGGTGAAGAGATGGTTTACCAGTTGTTTACCTGCAGTTGTTACCAGTTGTTTACCGGCTGAGATACCATCTTGTTTACCAGATCGGCACCAGTTTGTTTACCAGATTGTTTACCAGCTTAATTACCAGATCGGACACCAGTTTAATACCAGTTTATAGTGTTCCAAGATGTAAAAATATAATTAACTGCGGGAAAAGACGTTCCCCACAGAACGAAACAACATCGTCGTCTCTTCTCGTATAACCGAGGCTTAAGGGGAATTACATTTTCCAAGGGAAGAAAATGAACTGCCTGTTTTAGATTACTCTGCTGGCCGACAAGATTATCCAACCGTAAAATTTCTGGAGAGACGACTTCAACAGAGGATCAACCTACCCTTTTTATCAGTTTCTATGTTCTTTCAAGAAAATCGCTGTGTACTTGATAAATGTATCATCCGGGAGATGCATACACCATACGCCGGGCGGCTGTAAAGTTAAAGCTAATAAACTTGAAGTCGAAGCCTTCCTATTTTTTCTAATTTAAGATATGATGCAGACTTGAGAAGGTCTGTTTCGTTTCAAAGTTTGTTATAGTGCTACCGAAAACGATATATTTGTTTGATATTTCTCAGTATTACATTGAAAACAACTATGACTGAGGTCTCTTTATTTTCATTTGAGACGTCCGTGTGGTATATTTGTATAGACAGTAAAAACGCAAATGTTTTGAAGTTTAAAGGAAGACTGAGACTAGAATGTCCATCAGGTCTTTGGAGTACTTAAGTTTAAAGCGGCTTAAGGGAATATTTGGCAGATACTGCAATAAAACTCTCCTTTGAAGGACATTGTCATCCTATACAATGAAATGCGATCATAATCCTCAATATTAATCGAATTTCCAAAGTAAGACGTATCTGACATATGATTATTAATGATTCCTTTTTTCAGCTTGTTACATCTGTGTAATTTGCATTGTCATTTGTGCTCTCAATGCCTAACTCATTAGTGAAACAATTGAGGTAATGTAATTGCAGACAAAAAATATATTATTGTGGGCCTTATCTGTGGAACGACAAAAAATTTGCATTTAGGATAGATAAAGTTTCGGCAACATCTCAATCTTTGAAAATAAATGTCTCTTCCGTACTTATTGATATTTCAAGCTTACATATTCTAATTCGAATAAGTGACCCAACAGCTTTTACAAATTTTGTAAGGGTATAAACGTGTTTCTCGTGTCGTGCAATTACCTGCGTAATCCTCTACAGGATCCATCAGTAACTTGTATTTCCAGTTGTTGGACTTACATTCATGGTATTTAGGTATTTGAGTGTCCTTTAGAAAGGAAGTCTTTAAGGGATTTGTTCTTATAAATATTCAAATCGCCTGTAATAAAGAGACTGCCAGCATATTTGCATTGGCGCAAGGGCAGTCAGCAGGTTCAGTTTTTGGTCGTCAGTAGTGAGTAAGGACGTTACGGGCGAAAAATCTACTAACAACTGAATGAAAAATTCAACATTTACAATTTAGTTAATCAGGAAGTTTAAATAACTGTCTAACAGAAACAACTACTTTTTGCAAGATATTTCCTGAAAAATTTTTTTTTGTGATACCTACAGCCTTATGACAAGAATATTGATTTTAAAACAATATATTTTAGTAGTTATCTGACTGGAAGCTGTTAGAAACATCCCCAAATTTTAACCTTGTTTGTAATGAATTGTCCATTTTTCTGTTGGGTTTATATGCTCCCTTTTCTAAGGTAGTGTTCTATACCATCAAACTCGCATTGAACCAACAGAATTTTCAATAAATACAATATTGATTTAAGAAAAGGCACTTTTTTCCTTACCCCATATGATTTATGTAAGAAATGGAGAAAAATGGGACCTTACCTGTACAAACATATGATGATGAATTGAAATAATGATGAAGTTTAACTTCTTTTAAGCAAGAAGTGTTGAAATCAAGATCTAGTGAACAGTTGCTGAACCCGTCGCATTTGTATTTGATACTGTCGATGTCAGTTTGGTCAATTTCACACTCATTCTTACGACAATTTGCATTATCCTCGGTTATCAATATCGTATTTATACGTATATTTGAGTTTGTACATGCAATGGTCCCGGTGTAGTTGCCATTTGCTGAGTTAAAACTTTTTCTATTATAATCATCTGAAGAAAAAAACAAGTCATAGATCATTTGCGAAAAAAATATTACATATATATCACACAACTGATTATTTATTAATCTTTTCATGCATATCATTTATGACCATAATCATAGTGTCTTTTAATTTTGAAAATTGTAATATGAAAACGTACGATCATAAAAATTAAAGACTACATAATGATGATAGAAAATACAAAGAATGAAAAAAAATGTATGACAATGACTCGGATTTCAGTTCTGTCACTAATGACATCAGCCTTGTTGAAACCCAGTTTTAAAGCTTATTTATCTGTATATCTAAAATATTAATATAAGGAATGACCGGAATATTATTGACAATGAAAAGAACAAAGCGTTGCCATCTTAAACGTATATTCCTTTTGGTCAGGTACATTGGCCTAAGCACCATAAAACCGAAAAAGTCAGACTGCTTTAAATCCATTGTCACTAGAGAATTTTTCTTGATTTGTTTCGTTGCTTCTAAGCAAATGAGAAAATTCTAGCTGAACTAATTAAAAAAAGCGACTGTTATTTTTACAAGTTCGTATATTATTAGTAAAGGTTAAAGGATGAAGGTAGGTTTTTATTTCAATTAAACAGCTGAGAAATAGAAGGTATGTCTAAAAAAGCGAGAGACGTAGTCCCGAGGTTTTTTTAGACATAACTTCTGTTTCGAAGTTGTTGAATGAAATAAAAACCGTACTGAATCGTTTAACCAACTAACAAACCGACAAATAACAGAAAATGTTCGTAATTTGTTGTATTGAGGTACCTTTCTTTACTACATCTGGACGGGTCCAAATCACACAATTCATAACAAACACGTGTTTAAGCAACTGGCGCAGGTAAACTTTATTTCAATGATGAAAGTGCTTTTATATAGAACGATAGAAAAAATATCGTGAAAACTTTTGTTCATGTATACAGTTTGTGATGTTGGATTATTATGTTTCGACGAAAATCTGGCGGGTAAGTGTGATTTAATCATGTATATGTAATTTGAAGCGTAAATAATCCGTTTTAGCCATACTGCACCTTCTACATTAATGAAATTTAAAACTGCAAATGCATTTTTTTCTTTGGTCCCGCTACAACTTTATCAGTACTTTAAGTTTAATATCAAAATGTTTCCATTTTCATCTGTTGACTGCATAAACATGTATTGACGTTTATTAATTTTCCTCTGGTGGCCACGTTTAAATTGCAGGGACGCATTCATAGCGACAGTAAGTTAAAAGGCAGAATTATTATCTGTCAAAGGTAATTAACCGGTAAATGTGAATTATTAACCTTAGAGCAGTATTGGATTCGGAATATGTTTAATATCAACAAAAGATTCTATTGAAGAATAGAATCGACCACTAGGAATTGTGAAAATAAAATACCTTGCATAACAGAAGAAATTTTACGTATCGGTTTGTAACTCCATTTACATCTCCCAATAAAACTATTATTACAATCAAATTATTGTAAGTTAGGATTGAAGACCTCCTTTATTTTTATGGTTAACGTTCGTGTGCCCCAGATGTTTTTATTTTTATTTTTCATTTTGATGTGCTTAGCTTAGCTTAATTACATTGTGAAACGAAAATAGGCAAAAATAACATGGTGGGGTACAAAATACACAGTAAAAGCTAAAGTCATCCCACTATTATGCTTGTTAACATTTAGAATATCAAAAAGATATAAATACGAATTTAAGAAAGTTGGTGAGGATGAGTCCTGAGGGGTGCACGGTAGACCTACCTAGCCCACCACCTATAATCTAAACCTTTATCAATTTAAATCAATTTTATATTCGAATATAAGTTGAATGAAAAACTTCATATGAAAACGACTCTGTACCAAGATTACAAATGAATATTATTACAATGTAATAAGCTAAGTGAATTTCATATCAAAAATAAAAAAATTAAAAACATCTGGGGCACACGAATAATTTGACTGCAATAATATTTTTATCGGGATAAGTAAATAGATAGTAATATAATAATTACAGAGGAAATGATTATTTTAAACAAATGAACCAATCCATATTAGTTTGTTGACTCTTATGATGTTTAAACAATATGTGGATTTAGAAAAAAATGACCAGATATAGATATATATCTAGGACTGCATTATTCCAGTGTGAATAGTGCAGTGATAAAAATCATTAGTTTAATATCACGACAGAAAATTCGAACAATCAAAGAATACTGTCGTTACTAATTCCTTGACTTTGACACATTTAAGGTTTGCTAATATATTATGTTGTACTTATAGTCAGCATTAGAATACCATTTTCATTAAAACTAAAACATACGTTGATCACATTTATGGCTGTATTTCCATCCAGGTTTACATTTACCACCAACACTGCATGTACCATCAGATCTATCGCACTGATCTGATATACATCCGTCACAGGTATTAGTACAGTTCCTACC
>JARWCS010354871.1:0-10894 GCA_034783895.1 Geukensia demissa
GTAATTATTGCTAGAAATAAATATTTGGTATATATTTTGATTAATGCGAAAGCCTTGCACAGTTTCTTTTTTCCGTGCGTATATATGGCAGAAAGACACAATCGACATTTTTTCTAGCTGCTACCTTTAATTCACTAGATTTCCGTGTGGCACGAAACAAGTTCTTAAAAAATAGTGCCTTTCATTTCCGTCTTTTATCAAACAAATTGTTGACAAATTAAAAAAAACAACGATTGAAAATGTCTAAAATTTTCTCTGCGTACGAAGCGCTTTTCAGAATTAACCTTCGTCAGGTAAGCTCGTGACCGACAATTGAAAACAGGAAATTACGTGCAGGTGTGCGGAGAGCCGTCCCTATCGTATAACAATAATTTTGTAGTCAGACTGATCGGATCAAATAACTTGATACAGACTAAAAATATAAGAATTAACAATGTTGCAAAGACGTAGTATTCGTTCCATTACCCCAAAATAAAAATTACCTTTCGCCTCAAGCACGACCTCCACACAACACAAAAGAAAGCCTCCGTAATAATATTAATACTTATCAAAATTTAAAATACTGCATGTCTCACAATCTGGGTTTCGACTTAATCATTTATGCCATACTGCCCTTACATATCATCTTGAAACTTCATTAGTATTATATTTTTAAATTTAAAGAGAGCATTTGACATGGTAAATCATGAGTTACTATACCATAATTTTTAGCTGTACAAAATTTCAGCACCTTTTCTTCTATGGTTTCAATCTTATTTATTTTTAAGATCCCAAAGTTTTAAATTTTTTTAGTTGGAATTTTTACGTCTTCAATCGAGTAAAATCTGGAGTACCCTAGGGGTCAATTCTATGTCCATTGTTCTTTATTTTGTGACATTCCGTTAGAGAAAATAAATAGTAAACTTGGCATGTATACTGATGGCACAACGCTATATTATTACAACATTGAGCACAGAAAAGAACGAGAAAGAGATTACCACACAGTAGACTTATGGTGTAAAAATATTAAAATGTTATTAAATCCTAAAAGAACAATAAGTATGGTTACAGGCTCAACACAAAACATAAACTGTCTAAATAGAAATTTGAATATTCATTTAGGTAACAAAGTTATACAAACTGTAAAGTCACAAAAAGTTTAAGAAGATCGTAATATATTGGCCATATTGGATAATATTGAAATGCGCAATTAGAGATTAATAGTAACACAAATCTAATTTTACAATTGCTCGATAAAATAAATAGTTGGTTATCATGTCTTTTAATACAATAGTTCTAACTAAGGTGAAAGGTAGTTTTTATATATGTAATTGAATATAATTATGATAAAAGAACTTGCTGAAACATGCCAACAATAGTTTTTAGTTCATCAACATTTCTGGCAAAGGATTATTCCAACGATAATTTTTTTTATTAGTTCAGTATAGAGCTTGTCTTTAAATTGTTTGACCAAGCACAGTCAATTAAAAATGATATAGCAAAGTTTCAAATGTTAGACTAAATCTTTATAATTAGTCCTACTTACGAGGCGCCGAATATTTTACTCGAAATTCAATTTTGTACAGACAAAAGTGAGGTAAGTTCAACAAAGTTCAGATTAACAAAATGTATATTGCATACTACAAATTAACTCTTGTCATCAAGATCATGAATTGGACAAAAATACTTTTGACAAAATTCATTTTTGTATCACAGAATTTAATTTTGTTACCTTATCAGAACTCTTGGTAACAAAAGCCAGTTTTGTATTTAAATCAGACTAGTTTGGATTCTGTGAAATATTATGACAAAAAAGACCAGTTTTGTATTTAAATCAGACTAGTTTGGATTCTGTGAAATATTATGACAAAACAGATTTTGTAAAAAAAATTCAATTTGGTGTTTATGTAATAACATTATGTTACAACAAAATGACTTTACTTCGTATTACCGTAATTTTGTCATACAAAATTATTTTTTATTGGTCAAAGTCATTTTTGTAGGCAAAAGTCATTTTTAGTTATGAAAGAATGCATTTTGTCAATAATATTTTCAAATGTTTTACCTACGAATGTTAGCTGTCCGTCGATTGGTTTACACACTTGCGGTGTTTTCTCATTATTTGGATAGGGTCAGTTGGAATTGGAATAATCAAAATAAAATCAAACGTCATTTATAAGTAATAAATTTTACAAGAAGAATATTTTCACAGATTGTGTCAAAAATTTAATCCCGATTCCATGTTCGGTAATCGATATCAAAATATCCATCCTTTCCTGAAACAAATGCGATTTATGAGCATACGCCTTTCGAAAGAATTTAAAAAAGATACAGCTGCTGGGAAAGCTACAAATCTTGGAGTTGAAAATACGCCAAAGTCCTAGTAAAAGCCTGAGAAGGTTATCGTTTTGTTCTTGCTAAAGAATCGTGGTTGCTACATTCAGTGAGAATGAGAAGGCCTTGCTTACAAAATAGTGATGGGAGAATTGATTTGCATATCCAAATGTGGATTCTATAAACTAATTTGCTTACAAAATTGACTTTTATGACACAAAATGCACTTGTGTAATACAAAATTGATTTTGTATTACGTCTAAAAAACTTAATTGTGTTTAGACAAAGTTAACTTTAAATTTCTATATCAAGTAACACAAGTCAATTCTCTATGCAAATGAGTTTAAATATGCATACCTATTTAACGAAATTGACTTTGAAAGACAAAATAGAATTTTGCTTAAAAATAAGGTTTTTTTTTGTCTACAAAAATAAATTTACAAAACTGAATTTTGCCTACAAAAATGAATTTTATTATAACATAATTGAAGATTTTATAAAACAGTTTGTTAAACATTGATTTTGACAAAAAGCATAATTAATGATGGTATTAAATTTTGTGCACACAAAAGGATCAAGTACCCATCGGCGCCCTGTTCTACTGGGTATGAGAGATTACTAGAAAAGGAAAAATTACGAAGCATTTCAGTAGATCAATGATAAATGCAAAAACTTGGTTTGTCTAAAGAGAATAATCAATTCTGATTTATACACATAAGTGCAGTTTATCAAATTTAGTTTTCAATATTTATCTGACTTTTAAACGAAAGTTTCGCTAAAAACATTTATCATGTATAAAAATGTCTCAGCCGTTATCATTCATCTAACTTTTTTATCCAATTAACATATACCAGCATTTCTGCAACGGGTTTTGACATTCAAATTACGACGGAAAACTATATATCCTAATATTTTTGTTTAACGGTTGGAGATTTGATGTGCCAGAAAATTGATGATGTCAATAGTTGTTATGTAAAAGAATTCGAACATACCAAAGGGGCAGACAGAAATTGTTAAATCAGAAGACAGACAAGGCCGTGGTCAACAAAAAAACGAAAGACAATAATAGTAGACACAACGATACACTGAAAACTAAAGCTTGAATAACATAAATCCTACAAAAGCTAGGGGGAGTTCAGGTGATCCAGCCGGGGTACGCAACTCCTGCTCCACTTGTGGCACCCGCCGTGTTACTCAGAAGACAAAACTGGTGTATAGTCACAATCGATGTTAGTCAAAGCCGGTACATGTATATTTACGGATTTGTTGTCACGACAATGGGAAGATATCTATTGTGATTTGTGAAATGGATATCTTTTCTTGAGAAACCCTTGCTTCAGTAGCTTTCTTGTCTGCAGCAACTCTCTATTAGGATAAAATCCTGTCAGGAAGCACACGCCATGGAGTAGCGTTTCAACTGAGAAAAATACAATCTGTATGCAGTTGTGGCTAAATGTTGGTAGACATGAACAATGAGAAAATCAAAGTCATTTTTCTTGTAAAGTTTTGTTCTTAACCCGCCTTTACTGTCAATTTCTAGATGTAAGTCTAGGTATGAAGCAGGCCTTTCTCTTTCTGTAGTATCTTTGATTCAAGTTCAATGGGATAGATGCGGTTAACATAGTTTCCAAATATAGAATTATTCAGTGAAAGAATATGATCATCTATATAGCGGAACGTGAAACCAAAAGATTGAGCCAGCTTTTTTAGTTCTCTTTTCTCTGAAGAAGGCTCTATAAGAAGTCAACTCTTCATACGAATAAAGGAAAAAATCGGCGATAAAGAGTGAACAGTTGATCCAAATCGGTGAAAACACATGTCCTCCAAACATTACAAAAATGTTGTCAATAAAAAATTCGAGCAATCTGCAAATGTTATCTTCAGAGAACTTTTTACTAGTATCAGTGTGATTAATAACAAAATAAGGTTTGTCCCTCCCATGAACCAAATATTTTTACCTGCGTTTGTCATCTTTTTAACCAAACAAAGGTGAACCAAAGCTTTTTAAGTTTTTGCGTTTTGCATGGGGAATAGTGATATACAGGGTAGAGAAATCAAATGTTTTTATGCAACTGCAAGAGGAAAGGGACCTTGATTTCTTTGGAAATTAGAATCCACATTTGATTCAAACCCCCTCTACAATGTTTTTTTACAGTAAATCTGAAGCCCGTTTTTTACTTCTGATAAAATAACTGTCAGTACCTTGGGAAGAGGTTTTTTAGAGCATTTGGCAGACCCTGTAATGTAGCCTTGCTTGTAAGGACTTTTATGTGGCTTTAAAATCCAGTTAAGTGATGAAAGATCAAATTATTCCTGTCTGGTTGAAATTCCAAATGAAGAAAAAACTGATTGATGGTTGTCAAGGATTTCATGTTTGGTAAGTCTCGTCGGGTATATGTTCAGACATAACATATAGGGTGAAATCGAAAGAAACCCGATGGGTCAAACAAAAGGGCTGTCTATAAAACAAACACAACGAACACGATACATACCATACTTGAAAAACTTAAAGCGAAAACTCATCCATGAGCAATGTCATACTCGAAAAACTAAACGCCAACATACAACCATATGAGCAATGCAGTCTTTCCTCCAAGAAAAACAACAAACAGAAATAAAAAACAGAGGTGACACTCAGATATATAGTGAAAACCTAAGTTCTTCTTCCGGTTTCTTGGTTCTTGTGGTGTAATGATTTTTATTCCGTTTTCTTTTTGCTATGAGAAATGTGTCTTTCATCGCCTGGTTTTATTGGCCACTTGAGTATCTTTGAACATTTTGATCTTTATGAATTGTTCAATAAAGCAACTGATTTGTTCTGAATGCTATATCAATCTATGTAATACTAAACTGGTAAATTACTATTACTTTATCATAAATATTGATATCAGTTTACAGTTTATTTCGGTGGTCATGTATAAAACATTACCGTACACAAACTTTATTATCAGTCCTTTGTCTTGTACAAAAAACCATCGGGGATAACATCGACAAATATTCTACAATAATATACCCGAAATGTTTACGGTTTTTCGAGTTCGGATTGTCAAAATTTTGCTTTCATAGCTCTGTAAAAAATATATGGTCGAGGTGATCACACATGACGAGTCTGTTTTTATGTCTTCCATATTGTCCAATATTTGAAAATGACAGGTAAAAAATGTATTTAAAAATATTGGACATGAGCATGTTTAATAAGCATTAAACATATAGAATATTTTGATAAAGATCTTTTAAGGTTCTATAAGAGTAGTTCATTTATAGGTTAGCGCTAAATCTCACCTGCTACAAGGAGGTCATAAATATTCATAACTTCCTTGTAGCAGGTGAGATTTATCACTAACCTCATTTAAAGAGCAATAGCTGGTGTAAAATTATACAACTCATGGTTGTCTTGATAATCCTGTTGGTGTATTTCTTCTTTACATAAAAATAAAAGCAAATACAACTAATACATATTAATTATCCTTAAAAAATAGAAATGTACATGCAAATGTATTTCAAACAATTCATATCTTTTACATTAACATTTACCCTACTACAATCATTTGAACTGAACAATGACAGATCGTATAGGAACATACACATTAGTTGTTTAAACGTAAGTCCAAATGCAATAAATAGGTCGCACTGTCTGCAAACTGGAACACACTAATCTCTTGGTTCTGCGGTTGCACCATCAGTTGTTGAAGTCATACGTTCAGTTGTTTGTATTTTCCCGTTTTAGTGGGTTTACCTCCACCTGCTGAGTATTGGATCTCAGTGACTTCATTGAAAGCCTTTTCTTCCTTTAGATGTGGGAGTAGGACAAAGATATTTGGAAGTGGAACTTGGATGGTGTTTTTCATACTGCTATTAAAGTCGTCTAGATGGTTAGTTGTTCTTAGGCACTCTGTCTGGAAGTGGTTCCGCAAGTGTCTTTAAGTGTCAGTCCATTTGGTGATAACATAATCTGTGAAGTTGGTGGTGTTGGCAATTTCCTATTTGTAAATTGTAGGTACTGGAATTGTTTCTTGTCGGCATCTTTTCCGGACGTGCTGCAGTACTTTATTGACCTCTAACTTTGCTGGATTGGTTGGATCGTTGTATTGTACATTGAACCTAACGGATCTGTTGTTTTGGGGTTTTTTTTAAGTACATGACAAACAACAACACCTGTAATATTTTGCACAACCAATTTGGTTTCCGGAAAGATAGTTAAATCTCCTTCTGAATTCCTTTTTAAGATTCTGTTATTGCTTTAAGAATGGATAGCCAAAACATGACATACTCAGTTCATTAAACGTAAATTAACGGCATGTATATTTTTTCAACAGTCGATTAAACTGCATTTACGAATTTGAAAAAAATTCTAATATTACTGAAAGGTTCTATTTCTCAAATATCTAAATCTCTAGAGTTCTGAACATATTAAACTATTATGGTTGAGAAAACATTTTTAATCCCACAGATGGCAGATTAATCAAACAAATTACAGGCATTAACAAAAGCAATCTCACAGATTCAATTATTCTTGCGATACTTTATTATAAAAATTTCCGGAAATCAGAAGACTTATTAATGCTCTTGAGTCGGATTTTTGGATATCAATTAATATAATATGCCTTGGTTTAGTTGAAAGGGAAGTTCTATTTAAGTGTTATTTTCATTGCCAAAAACTTAAAGAAAAAGAAAATACTATTTTACTGACCAACTGTAAAAAATTCCTTAAAATATTCGACTACAAATCCAGTCTAAGAATCCAGCAAAATTACGATACAATAGGAATACAATGTAAGGCGAAATGATTAGTAAGACCTTCAACAGATACAAGATTTATGAATTATTTTTGTTTATGTAACTTATAACATACAAAAAATGTATCATTTAAACATTAATAGACAAAATGAGCTATACGATCCATGACGTAATGAACGGCAATGAGCCAAATATAAAGATAGTAATCATGCATATTCATATATTTGGAAAGTTGTAAAGCGTATCTTTCCAACACTTATTCTAGAACCAGTGCATACAACTCAAGCAGGGGAAAGCGCTATACGACCTCCATCCTCGTTATGACCCATATTTGAAGCGGAATCCTGATGAAAGACGGAACTAGGGAAGACTATGTATCAACTACGACTGTTATAAACGTGAGTTTAATTGTATACACTTGCTCATAAATATGAAATATTTTTATTTTCGACCTCAAGTTAGAAATAGGAATGGCTGGACTTTGTCAAGCAAAATTCTTATAAAAAATGACAGATAATCCTTGAGGGGTGGTATTAGAGGATAGTTAAATAATAAAATTGAATGAAATAAAAAATATTTGAAATGATTCTATCCAGAATACCAAATTAGCATTTTTTCGCAAAAATGTGAGTTTCAGAACTCATAAAACTAGCCGTCGGACATAAATCTTAAATTGAGCACTTTGTAGCTTGAAGTAAAATATTGAGATTTGCGTTAAGATTTTTGGCACTCTTGCTCCTATTTTTTTCATGCAAGTCTCCAAAGTTGAATTTTTGACTCAGAAAATGCAATATTCAATATTTATAAACAAGTGTATAATGCACATTGACATGTTACTGGTGATAATTTATATGCCTTGTAAGACATTATTAAATAATTATCTGGCTGAAGTGATTCTTAACAAAGGCTCATTAATATTCATGAGGTGAAATAGGCAGTTGAAACGAAGATGTACCGTTATTTTCTAAGATTTATACTGAAAACTGCTCGATATAATTTGTCATTTTTCGTTATTATTTTTTATAATTTTATGTTTTTTTTACGGTTGTTATGTCATCGGAATATACAAATAAATAATCGCTGATCTTTTATAAAATCTCATTAATATTCATGAGTTGAAGCCAGATGTCCAAAAAAACTTCGGTAGAGTTAAAATACATATTAATTTGTTAACATTATTATATAGATCTGGTTGGTCTTTGAAAACTTTGTGGGATCTGTTTACAGAGCCCGGGAACAATTAATTATTTACAAACATCATACAGTGCCTTCTTTCTTTCCTCGATGTACCGGGTTTTCAGGGTATTTAGCCTCTAATGTGACTTCATAAATACCATAGGTTTAGCACAGGTACAAAGAATATATGTCCTTCCAAAACATGATTTGACGAGAAAAATAAAACTAAATTTAAAAAGGCTCACTTGTCAAATAAAAAGAATATTTCTACAAGTTACAGAATAATTATATTCTGATTTGTATCTTTTATAGAAAATTTCATGGGTAGTAAGTTTAGATATTGGCCAGAATGTTTTAAGGGGTTCAGATTGGTAATATTCCACCTGTCGACAACTAATGCACTGAACATATAATAACAATGTGGTATTACTGTCAATCAGACAGCATTCCAAAACGTATACATTACATGCCCTAAGCCTTTCGATAATATCAATCATGATAATGAACACTTTCTTCACCCTAAGACAAGCTGTAAAAGGTCCTTGAAATAAAACGTGATGATATTGAAATAAACAAGTAACGTGTAAACATAAAAACAATGAAATCTACTGGATTACAGGTTCCTGGCTTGGGGCATGTACATAAGGTATGTGGCGGAGTTAAGAATGTGTGTGAGTACTCAATTCAAACGTCGCTACTCCTTTATACTTTGAAAGAAAATCTTTAGAACGCAATATCGAAATCTGCTTTTAAATATTGATTAATGAAAAAATTCAGAATATTCTTCAATTTACAAATATCGGCAACTAATACACCTTAAGTTAATACATCCACAAAACATTGGATGACATTTGATAATTCAGTTTGTGAGTGAGTCGGGTTTAGCTAAAACATCAATAAAATTCCTTAAAATATCATTTATAACCACTAGTATTTTAAACCATATATTATAAAAGACCAATGGACACAAGAAATAATTCTCCTTAATAAAGATCTTATATTTCATGAATTTTGAGGCACAGAGAAATCATATCGCCAGTGTCGTTTCTTTTCTACAAAACGAGAATTATCGCCGCTTAGCCCAATAAACCTTACATACATAGGTCAGGCATCACGTGATCAATGTGATCGTGGTGTGTCGTAAATACTACATCGAGGTACATAAGAAGGAAATTTTTAAGTCGTTTACCTTCCAAGCCAAGCACTAAACATAGAGTCAAATAGTAGACAGACACATTACTTCCACAGATATAAGCTTAAAGCTTCTGTGCGCATGCTGAAAATGTAAAAGTCCCTACGACGTTTTTGTTACCTAAACTACATAAAAAACCATTCAAGTTCCGTTTTATCTCAGCGATCAGTAAGTGTACTACTACTACTAAACTTTCTTTTCTTTCTAAACTGAAAGAACGGATCATAAATTACTGTAACAAAGCTTACGAACATAATGGTATAATCTATTTTTGGAGTGTAAAAAATTCACTAGAAGTTTTGGATAAATTGCATGCTTTCGAAAAACCATTTGAAACTGTTGATAGTTATGATTTCTCTACTCTTTATACTACACTTCCACATTATCTGATAAAACAGAAATTCTCATGTTTATTTGAATGGTGTTCCGATAAAACAAATCATAAGTACATTTGCTGTAGTAGAGAAAGGTCTTTTTTCTTCTGACGAAAAAAAAATATAAATTATATACTTACTGGACCTGTGATGCTGTTTATTTCCTTTTAGATAACATTTTATCCGTTTCGTTAATGAAATTTATAGACAGGTCGTAGGAATACCAATGGGCACAAATTGTGCTCCTTTAGTAGCATATTTGTTTCTTTACTGTTATGAATCTCATTTTATGGTCAAACTTCACACAAGGATTCTTCAAGATCTGATTTGACAGACATATTTAACAATACCTACCGCTATCTTGATGATATCTTTTCTGTTTTATAATTCAGATTTCTACAAATACACTACCGAAATTTATCCGAAGGTATTAACCTTGAATAGATCCAATAACATATCTGGAATTAGATGTGTATATTTCTCAAGATAAAATTTCCACCATAATTAAAGTAAAAGAGGGACGATTTCTCATTCCCAATCGTTAAATTTCCCTTCCTTGACGGGGACGTTCATTTGGCTCCTTCGTACGGTGTATATATTTCTCGGCTTGTTCATTATGCCCGTTTGAAGCGACGTTCCAGATTTTAATGAACGCAATCTCTGTATAACTGAAAAATTATTAAATCAAGGATTTCGTTACCACAAATTGATCAAAACATCTACTAAATTCTTTCAGAAATATAAAGATTTGGTACCAAAATTTGGATGTACTTGTAATCAACTTATGAAACATGGGATTCCACATCGTACTTTTTAAGAAAACGTGGTAAATAAAGCTTGGAAATGTAAACAAAATCCACAAGGTCTAAAAATTCACCTAAGTTACCTTATCCGTAAAGGATTTCGTCACAACATCCTTATTAAATCTTAAAAAATACGGTTTTTATTGGTACTTATATTGACTTTCTTGTTTATAGCTTAACAAGGATTTTTTTTTAATTTTCTACTTACTGTCTATACATTTTTATATTTGCATTTGCCCATGTTTTGTTCGACTTCTAATGATATAAACACTAAATCAAAGTGGATTTGTTTATTTTGA
>JARWCS010354882.1:0-10894 GCA_034783895.1 Geukensia demissa
CAGAGAGATTGCACTCCAACCACAAGAAAAACAGAGGGAATTTAAAAATCTAGAGCTCTCCATTACCTTTAGAGTTCGGTGATCCATATGGCGAAGATACAGGAGTGGCCGATTTACTTCCAGGTTTACCAGTGGCACATTGAACAAAGGAGATGCCACCAATGCCACTGTCTGTGGTCTGGTTGTCTTTCTCTGTAGGGGGAGGGTTGTACTGAGGATAGGATTCTGCTTTCAAGATTTCCTCATCAACTGGGTAGTCTGATTCCAAAGCACCTGTAAAACAACAAAAATAAATATTGTGGTGAGGCAGGTTTTTTTTGTCTTAAAAAATAGTATGTAACAGGGCATACTTTCAGCAAAACTCACAAAAGATACCCCTGTTCCCAATTAATTATATGTCCTTAGAATGAGCTGAGACGAATTTCCTACCTATGTGCAAATCTAGACATTGTGTCTAACGTTCAAGTAAAGTTTCAATAAAATCCATTGAATGGTTTAGGAGTTGAGCTTACAAGGTATATGGAGAAACGGATAGACAGTGAGACAGGATGATTTCTAAATACCTTTATCTAAAATTGCTTGATGCTTAGAGAAAACAGTACTTAAGTACATAAATTAAAATAATGTCTGGCTTTCTTGCATCATTAAATATATTAAACAAAAATAGATAGATACCTGCTATACTAGCAATACACAGTATTGAAGCTGTAGACACTCTAAATGATTCTAAGATTTCCCCAGGACTGTTCGCATCAATCACGACCACTCGACTCTCAGAGGAAGTACTGGTGCAGATCCACACTAGCGATGATAATTGCTCCTTCTCAGCATCTTTCAAGTTTTTCTCATGATCCTTAAACAGAAATCCCATATATTATATTCAAGTTAATTATTGGTTAAGGCTGCTGGAAAAAATACCTAAACAATTTTCTACTCAAAGCCTTTATATTAAATTACTGAAAATTTAGATATTTTGAGATGTATTTTTAATTTAATTCTCTCTTCGTTGAATTCTATAATTGTTAATTTGTGTTTATTTTGCAATTCTTCATCAGGTCAAATCTCAAAGTATAGTGTCAGCCTTTACAGTTGTATATGATGCAATATCTTTTATCACTTTAATTTATTACGTTCATGAGGGTCTGTTAATAACTGGCATCCCATAATTGGCATTGGTATTACCATTTAAACTTCCCTGTTCCATCAACAGGGAAGTTCAAATGGAAAAGCCCTCAAACAATCATATAAAAAATGTTGGATAATTCATTATATTAAATGCTTAGTTATTCTATGCTGTTGTCAAAATTTTCACCCAATAAAATTTTCTATCACACCATAACTGTCTTCATTACCTTCAATTCTTGGTTGAGTTTTTCCACTTCATCTTTGGTCTCTTTTCTTGGTTCTTGGTCAGATTCAACAGAATAAATCACACTGGCCCCTACAATAGACCCTCCATCTCTGGTTCTTCCTCCTGTCAAATTTACCCCTGCAGCACACCATATCTAGCAAAACATGATCAAAAATATACTGTACAAATATGTAAGACATAATTTTTGCAAGCAGAATAATTGTTGTCTTGTGACCTTTGTGCAATTTAATATATTCAAAATCAACTCTCTCTAAACAATAAGTAACTCAGGCACACAAGGGATCATTTTAATCCTTTCAAATTGAAGGACATCTTCGCTAGCCAAGGGGTACGCTCAGGTCCCCCCTCTGGTGAAGAGAGGGGGGACCTGACCGTAACCCTTGGCTAGCAAAGATGATTGAAGGACTGGTTGAATAATCCAACTTTAATACATGTTATAAAAGATGAAAACTGAATGGGCTCAAAATGAGGTACAGCATTTGAGCCATTTGAAATCCAGTGATTAAAATATTTCTCTGACAGTAACATTAAACAAGTTCTAAAATATTCGCCATGCAGACTGAAAATATTGCTAAGTTTTAATATGTCACAAATGAAAATAAACATTTCAGAAGAAAGCCCTAAAGAGAAATATTTCCTAAAACTTAGCTCAAGTTATTGGTTTTTGAGATATATGCTAAAATCTTCTGTCTGACCCCTATGTTCTATTTTTAGTAAAGGTAGCCATGTTTTTTCAATGCATCAAAAATCCAAACAGAATCTTTGTGCAGAATACCCTAAGGAACAATCATACAAAGTTTCATTTAAATCCATTCAGTAGTTAAAAGGAGAAGAATTTTTATATAACTTCAAAATTAGCTAAAAAAACGTTTAAAAAGGACGATAACTCCAACAAGAGTTAAGGAATTTCCATGAATATTTCACCAGAGACAGATTTTATCATGCTGAACACTTTTACCACATGTCAGAATTTGGCTAAATTTAGCAGTTTTTGAGATATATGAGAAAATCTTAGGTCCCAAATTTTCATTTTTTTAGTAACGGCAGCCATGTTTTTCAACGGATCAAAAGTCGAAGCACAAACTTTGTGCAGAATACCCTAAGAAACAATCATACAAATTGCATCCAAATCTATTCAGTATTTTCAGAGGAGAAGATTATTTTCAAAATGTTAACAATGACGATGACAACGGACACCAAGTGACGGTTATAGCTCACATGGCCTTGGGTCAGGTGAGCTAAAAATGAAGTCACTGAATAATTAAATGTGAGTTCAGAACGTCTGTTTCTTCAACATTCACAAAGAAGCTATTCCATGCAAGTGTCAAGAGCAGGAACAGTTTAAGGGTCTATCCAAGACTTGATAATGAACTGGTACCTTGAGTCCATCATCTTTTTCCAGTAGTGGTCTACAGTAAACTGGTACTGGTACTGGTACATGGCTCTTTGATGGTACATCTCTAGAAACACTGGTCAGCTTGGCAGGGAGACTCCATCCATACGCCTGCAGTCGGCCATCATCCTTCTTCACATGAGCTCTAACTTGCTTATACTGCTCCATTCTTTCTTTTTCCCTTTCCTTTTTGGCTTTGTCTGACAATCTGATAGAAAATTTGTTAAAAGTTTTGACATAGGTTACATTAATATTTACTTTAAGCAATTTTTGATTTAAATAAGGTCTATTAAAAGGATGTCTTAGGATAAGCTTATTGAATCCCTCTTGTGTTTTAATACTTGTCCAACTAGAACTATATAAGTATGGTATATTTAATACATTTTTCTTAAATAAACCATTATATTATAAATTTGTTGATATTTGGAACATTTTTTTCTTATTAAATATGGAGAAAATGAAGTTAAAATATACTATATACTGTTATTTTTATTCACTTACAATTTTTATCCCCCCCCATCCCCCCGAAAAAATATTGCTGCAGTTTGCTTAATAAAAGTAACAAAGTAATCGATTCAAAAATTAATTTGCAGTAAACATGCAACCAGAATGGATAAAGAAATAAGATGGGAAAATCTGTAAAAAAAGAAACTTGATGGTATAAATAGAAATTTTTAACTTGATTTTTTAATACTGTCATCGAACAATAATGGCCTCAAAAAAAAAATTTGTTCGCAGTACTTTACGAATACATTTACGGTATATGTATATGGTGAAATGCAGTGCTGCTTGCATATATTCTTTAATTTATCTAGAAATTATCCAATATTCCATCCAGAATAAAATACAAAGGAAAATGAAATTTGATAGAATATGTGAAGCCTTGTACATGGTTTGATAAATATATTAAACTTGCACTAAATCAACCGGTACAGCCCAATCGAATTGGCAGAATTTTGTCTGGAAAATTTTAAGGAGATTCAACATTACACTTAATTTGATTGGATAATAGAGAAAAATCTATTTAAATTTTATACTAATCATATTATATTAAACACTGGATCTGACAGGCTATATACTGATATATAAAGAAAGTGGATAAAACAGCTGAGAACCAGCTTATAAATATATGATATGAAATGAAATGTGACCTACATTGTGTGTTGGTGTGCTAAGACTGGGTCCTCTAACAGTGATTCGATTGTACTGGATCTGAATAAAGCAGTCAAGCAACGGTTACGACAAGCATAACAAACTTACAAAATTATGCTACCAACTCTTAGATTGAAGAGACATTTTTGGAATTGTGTAATTTATATTTTTCTCGGGTTCTTATTCCCCTTTCAAAATAACAAATCTTAATCAATTATAAAATAGAAGGTGTCGTAAGAGGTCTCCTCAATATTTAGCTTACGTCTCCTCATTTTTGTCTCATACCTAAGAGTTAGCTACTGAGAAACCAAGACTGTTCTTGAAGGATCAATTCCCATGAATATTCTGGGCCATGCAACCGGAAAAGTGTGTAACATTTTCATAAATTTGATTTAAAATTTCACTCTTGCTTTTAATAACGCAAGAACTGTTTTTATTGTTAGATCACGGAAACTGATGTCCTTCATGAACAACGGGTTCACAGCTCATGCAAAAAGTATCCAGCAAAATAGTACAAGTATCGATGTTAGAAAAACAGAAAGTTTTAATTTGAAAAAGGAGAGAGAGATAAAAAATGCATATTTGTATTACAATTTTTAGGCCAATCATTTACATCAGATTTTCTCATTTCTTCTTTTTATTTTATTTTTTTCTACAAGTCTTATTTTTCTGGATTTCACATTTAAAAATCAACAAAATCAAATTAAAAACAAACATAGTAGAATCTTGTCACTTTCGACCTGATTTTCCAGACTGCAAATGCTCTATTTTGCTTTGTCCACACAACAAGATTTTACTATACAGAATGTCAAACAAAACTATTAAAATACTACATACACAGCAATATGTATATATATAAAAAAAAATGCAAGAAGGAAGTGCTAATGTTGAATATACACTGAGTAAATAAAAAAAAAAAAAAAAGAAATGCCTATCAAAAACATTTAAAAATTTAATGCATTCACACCTCAACATAATCAGAATATTTCAAATATGCATTTTCAAAATCACATTTAATATTGATTTTAAATAATATTCATCAACTGAAATGAATTCAAAGGAATGTCAACATTGTCGGATTCTGAAATGTATTACACTTAAAAGATTTAGATAAATCTATTTGAAAACATATTACAAGTGAATACAGCAATATAGAAATAAAAACACAATGAAGCTTGTATAGTTTTTACAAATACGGATCATTCATCTTCTTGATATTAGAAATTTAAAAATAATACCGTATTCCTCCCTAACCTCACTTTAGATGGAAATTCATAAGCATTACTGCAAACTCCTCATGTTACAAGATCGAAGAACAGAAAATTCTTTGAGAAAACAGCAATTTCATATCTTTTATGTCAGGGAGGGAAACTAGAATGATTGATTTCAGGCGATTTCAGACGATTCTAAACAATGGAAACATTAAATACTTCAAATCGGAGTTGAAAGAATTCCTGATTCTTATAGGCCCCACATGGTTTAATTTCTTAAGCGCCCTGGGAGCTTAATACATGGAATAAAGTATGGATTATTTTTTTTCTTTTATAAGGATATTTACCCCAGTTCATTATTTTTTTCGGCAGAAAAATATGAGATATGCAATATTTGGGGTTCTTATGTTTTAACCTCGGCAGAAAAAGAAAGTGATATGGGTGATTTCTTTAAAACCCCTATATAAGCCTCAAAAGTGAATAATTGTCATATTATTGCAAGCTATTATATATAATAAATTAATTTTTCAAAAACTGAACAAAATTTCAGCCAGGAACAATAACTTTCTAAGCTTTTTGCCCAAAACCAAATAAAATGTGTATGATTTACCCATCAGCTGTGTCATTCTCCCTTCTAGACATAACAAGAAAACAACTACCTATAATTATCTCCCCTTCATTATTATTTTGGTGCTTTATATGGACATGCCATTCAGTCATCACAACAAAAATAACGAAGATTAACAACAAAAAAAACATCATATCTTAGCACTATTATAATGTATGAATGCGCTTTTTCTGTCACAATATTCCCATCATGCATCTTATTCTAATGAACTATTTTGTATGTACTGTATAAGTAGCAATATTTGTTTTTTTGTTTTTTTTTTCGCTATCTTTGCTTATTTATTATGATTTCATCATGAAAATTTGTACCCGGTAAATGTTGATTTTTACCTTGAGATCACCAGGAGATATGAAATATAGTAAAATATTGAAGCCACAAGGAGTGCAAAAATATGTTCCTGTGATATTAGAATCCATAAATACTGATACTTCTATATTAACCAGCTGGTTATTTTTCTTCACAATTAAAGTATAAAAATTAATAATTTAATTATTTGACTCTGGTTTCAGTGAGCAGTCTTTTTCCATTTTATTATTTTTTTGCATTTTGTGACGTTCACAGTTAAAATTTAAACAACAAATTAAAAAGATAACTTTGAAATATAATTTCACTTCTAAACAGTAATACAAATGTTTCTGAACACTTGATTTTACAAAATAAGACTTTACAAGATAGGAATTTGCAACAAAAATGTATAAATTTCACAGCTAACTCAACACAATATAAAAAAAAAACACTTAAACATATAAACACATGTACTTACTTTCAACTTGTAAACACAACAAAACACATGTATAAACTTACAACTCGTCCTGCATAAAGTCATATGCCTTAGCCTTATCTCCGAGGTTGTACGTCTTTCTGGTTCTCTTGTTAGGATCCCCGACAGGCTGAACCTGTGTGGTCGGAGCATTGTACTTCACCGTAGCCATTGGATACGGTTTCTTGTTTGGTTTGTTAGAGGAACTAAACAGGTTGCTGAAGCTGGAATGAGAATGGTAGACTAAACAGTACTGTAATGATAGAACAATTTTATTTCCTTTGAAGCAGTGTTTATGATTTAGTAGTTTGAAGATGTGCTGGATGTATGGATATCCTCCGCTAACCTGTTTTGGATAATAAATAGAAGTTTTACCTGCAAAACATTTGTTCCTCTCAAAAATTTTTTACATACTATTGACTTTTTTGGCATGATAAATTTATGGTTAGGCCTCATAAATTAATTTGTAGATTCTCACCCTGTCCACTTTAACTTTTGGGGAGGAAAATTATGTTTTATTTTTGATTTTGGGCAAAATCATTGAAATTTTATGTGTTTTTAATGAAAATCAATAAAATACAATTTATAAAATTCTTCCATCCATTCAATTATTTTCAATATAGGTGAATGAGAATCTGCAAATTAATTTGATTTGGCCTTTAATGAGAATCACATTGAATCAACCTTGCAGAATGCAAATATCCTTCACAAATTTCATATTTTCCATAAGGATCTACAAAAGGGTAAAAATCTTTGATAATGAAATAGAAAATGCAAAGCCCTCACAAAGTAAAGGGAAACTAGATGTTATTGAGCATTTTGCAATTGGCATCTGTTATTTGCTGCTGTTGTATTTTCTAGTTCAAAGGAAAACTATAGTAAATTTCAAGAAAATCTCTTGTTAAATACTTCATCATAATAATTTAAAAAAAGTTCTATATGATATACACTGGGATCACTTTTGGGCCATGTCTGAAACTGCATAATTGATATGCTTGGGTTCAATTCAACAAACAGGTAAAATAAAATATTTGATGCTTTTTTTTACTTCAAAAGAAAATCCTTGTTTAATTTTTTAAACTTACCAGATGCAAAAACCCATCAAAATATAAAATGATTTGGAAATATATCCCTCCTTTATATTGGGCAACCCAATAGTTAAAGGTTAGGTAATTGCATATATTGGGTTAAATTTGGTTAGGATTAGTGTATATAAATAGGGATGGGTTAAGGGTTATGGTTAAAATAAGGGTTAGAGTGAAAACAATGTGTATCTTATAGAGCTGAATCCCTTAAACCAATGAAGGCCAGATTATTTGTCTCCATGTTAAAGCTTGTTATTAGGAACCATCACATTAATTAATCTTACATTTTAGAATGACAATATTAAATGAATGCAATAATTTCTGAATTTTACAGTAATTTATACAAAAGGGAAGATATGGGGTAAATGTATGGATATCATACTCCCATCTCCATAAGAAATGGAGGATATTGTTTAAACGTCAACAAAATGTTTTATGTACATCTACGGAAAGTGAATGAATGAAAGAATCCTGCATTGCAATAGGCCAACTTGCTGGGCAAGATCTAATTGTAATAGCTCACCAGGCAACAGTCTGCAGGACTAATTGCTGCACACATAGCTTAGAAGCAGCAAAAATCACTTATTATAACTTTGGTTTGAACTGGCTGGTGATCTAAACCAAGACATGTTACACCTGAGGCAAGCAAGCTATTAATATTATGCCACTGTGATGGTATGATTGTATGAAATGTTCGTTTGTTTGATTGGGTTTTAACGCCACTTTCTACAATATTTCTGTTATATCTTGGTGGTCAGTTTTACTGGTGGAGGAAGCCGGAGCACTAGAAGGGAACCACTGACCTTGGGAAGGTAACTGACAAACCTTATCATGTGCAATGGCAGTTATTGTATGGTACAAACTCAGGCTCTAACTCATGGGGTATAGGTGATAGGCTAGAGTGATCTGTACAGGTAAGTATAAATCAACTACCTAGACCACTCGGCCACCACAGTCCTTTGTATGAAAAGTTTCTCACATTCAAATGAGTAACAGGAAAAAATAAACTCTTACTCAAATTAGTGACAATGTTGCTTCATGTTTTTTGGATTCAACTTTTGTGAATACCATTTACAATATATTTTTTTACATTGTTCTAATCCTTTCATTCAAAAGAAAAAGACTGTGTGGCAAAATTGGGCAATTTGCCAGTTTTGAACCTTATGAAAAGACTTGTGAAATGGTAATGACAAAAGCCCACAAATCATTTTGTCTAACTAAAAACTTACATTGATTATTGTTATAGATACGGTAATACTAGCTGCTAAATTTGAATGTGCAGAGTAAAGTGTAAATATGTGCTAGAGTTTCATAGTGAATAATCATTGATGTCTTGTGACATCTTAAGACACCTCTTGAAAACATCAAGCCATGTCTTGAGACCTACTTTAAAACACATCTTAAGACATGTCTTGAGACATACTTTAAAACACATCTTAAGACATGTCTTGAGACATACTTTAAAACATGTCTTAAGACAACTTCAAGACATTATTTCAATACATGTTCAAAATTTTTGTATATATGCATTTCTGTGCCTATGTATCATATTATTTCCAGTTTCTTAAAGACACATTAAAATGTTTTCAAGACGTCTTGAAACTTATTGTTTTCTCAGATTATGTTTTGAAGACATTTGTCTTGAGACACATATCCTATGTCTTAAGACAGGATGTCTTTAAGTTTGTCTCAAGACATGTCTTGATGGGTTTTTTTTAGACATGTCAAGATGTCTAAAGAACATTGATGATCATTCACTATGTATATGAATACTGGAGTTATACATGTAATATACATAAATTATACTTGTAATGTACATATGCCAATGACACTGAAAAGGTTGTAAAAGAAATTTCAAAATAAGGACACCCAAAAATAACATGTTTTTAGGATGATGGATATTTTAAAAGCAGGTTCCTCTGGTAAAAGCAGGTCAAGCAGCTAGAAATTGGCAAAATATTCCATCATTTTCTAATATCAGATTTGAATTTATTTTCAAACAAATAGAAAAAGGGCCCGAGTTTCATATCAACCCAAATTTCTCTCTTAAAATCATCAATTTCACAATAAATTCAGATTTCTAATACAGTTAAACTTATGGCGAGCATTTCAAAATTACTATTTTTTGTGAAAAGTTTGCCACTTGCTTGAACTAAAATTTAGCAAAATCATTGGTACCTAAAGACTGTTTTTAACATTTGTTCAATCTTAAATTGTTCAAACAGTTCTAAACTCAAACAACTGTAATTTGTTTTGATTTACTGAAATTCAACTGTGCATGAATCTAGAGCAGGTACAAAGAACATGGAGAATGCCTATTTGATTGCAATGGTCTGCTCTACCAGGTTTCGTATAAAGGGCATATGGTATGATTGTTTGTGGGTAAACCAACCAAAATGTATAAATTACAAACATCTACAGGTTGCCCTATAATAAAATTGCCTTAAAGAAAGACACACATCTATACCCTAAGGTGTGTCCATGTTTAGACCTGGACAAAATGGATGTTTTCAGAAATTCACCATTTGTCCTTGTCAAATGCTTTGTGTAATTTCAGCATCCTTGTAAATGCTGTCTTAACCAATGAAAATCAATCAGATTAATAACATTCCCAGAATTCCACTGGAATTTTTTAAATGCTCCATTGAGGTTGCTCCACATTCTTTGTGCCACCTAATGCTCTGAATTAATCAAACTTTTTGGCAACTGTAAAATGGATCTAAATTATATAGTCCATTAGTATCTTTACCTTCAAGCAAAATGATGTGTCCAATCCGAGTTATTAAGAATAGGGAGAGCATGCAATGTTAGTACCTACTAGCAGACACATACCTGTTTAATTTCTTAGAAAATTCTGACCTAAATTAAATATATAAGCAGGAAAACATGTCATTCATACAGTTTACAACACACAAGCAGGAATTTATGTACACAACATACAACAAGCTGGATGTAAAGCATACAGTATTACATATTTCAAGCAGGCATTAGATCTTTGTACAAGGGCACAGTCAATCATGCAGTTTGCACCGACAGTACTAGAACGGTACTTTAACATGGCTGATTTTGGTAAGAGCGGATCCTATGTTAAGACAAACCAAAAACTGATCTGCAGAAACTGATCAACTGTTAAATGGAAAAAGAAATTTACATACAGCATAAAATAGGCAAGCATGTCTCATTAATTAGGTCTACTAGAAACAATCAGTCAATGTGATACAGTGGATTCCTCTTAATTGCATACCCTATTTGTCAGGAAGAATTATGCAATTAACAGGAATATGCCTTTAACA
>JARWCS010354901.1:0-11403 GCA_034783895.1 Geukensia demissa
CGCTCGCGCATGCGCAGAAATCCACCCCTAATACAAGGGCTTCGCCCCCACCTCCAAAACACCAAAGACATCTCGAAAATCCATAAGACACTACGAAAAACACCGAAAAACCAAAAATGGCGGGAAAAAATGGCGCACTTCCGGTCACGCATGCGCAAAACTTTACTCCTCATGTAAGGGCTTCGCCCTCATACCATATCACCCGAGAACGAGTCTAAACACCCATACCATATGATGAAAAACACCAAAATCCGAAAAAGCGCGGGGAAAAAAATGGCGCGCTTTCGCTCGCGCATGCGCAAAAATCTTCTCCTAGTACAAGGGCTTCGCCCTTACACCCATAACACCAAATAAATCTCGAACATCCACGATTATACCCGACTATTCCCGAAAAACCAAAAAGCGCGGGAAAAAATGGCGCGCTTTTGCTCGCGCATGCGCAAAAATCTTCTCCTAGTACAAGGGCTTCGCCCTTTCATCCAAAACACCCGAGAGATCTCGAACATCTACGATCATACCCGACTATTCCCGAAAAACCAAAAAAACTGCGGGAAAACATTGGCGTTCAGCGTCGTCAGAAATGACGTCATGTGACTTCCTGTGACGTCATTTCCGGTCCACCTGACTTCCGGTGACGTCATTTTCGCTCCACGTGACTTCCGGTGACGTCACTTCCGGCTCCACCTGAGCTCCACCTGAAAAATGATAACTGAACTGTGCCCATATATTACTACCATCAAATCCACCAAAATTTGGTCCAAATTGTCTGAGCGGTTTCAGAGGAGAAGATTCTTTTATTTGTTGACAGACGCCGGACATTAATGATGAAAAAATCCTAGGGGACTTTTAGGCAAGGCGAACTAAAAAGGGGGGTGAAATTAAAAGAATCTTCTCTGAAAATACAAAGCCATTCTAAGCCAAATTTGGCAGAAACAATCTTTGGGTGTTTCTTTTCAAGAGTGTGCCCGATACCTCTGACCTCAGACTAAGATGGACTCCGGGCTTAAAATAGAAGAAATGGTGGGTGAGATTTAAAGAAATCTTTTATTCTGAATCTACAAACAGAAACTATCCTCGGTTGATCCCTCTTTCAAAACTGGTTTCCTAATCGGTTGCCATTGGCCTTTGAACTAGCAGAAACCAACTGCGAGTACTCTTTCGAGGTCGATACTTTTGTTGTATCATGTATTACTTTTAATTGATTTCAGTATAGATCTATAGTGTAAAATCCATTTAAACCGATTTTTATCGCGTGTTTTTATGGTGGTTTGGTCACACCACTGTCCCAGGTTAGTGGGAGGGTTGAGCGCTCGTGAACTGGTTTATCCCTGCCCCATACGTAATGTGGCTGTCCCAAGTAAGGGACCTGTAGTCCATTGGTTGTTTATGTTTAAATAGTTATTGATTGTAATTCGTTCATCATTTTTTCAATAGATTAGGTCGATTGTCGTGTTATGAATAGTTTCACATTTGAATTTAAGTGCCTTTTACGGCGCCCGTTATGGTATGGTCCCCTGGTTCATTATTGAAGACCGTAATGGAACATGTATAGAAGTTTTATTTCGACTGTCATTTAGTGGATGGTTGTCTCATGGACAATCATGACACATTTCCCATTTTTATATTTTGTGTCCGATGACTATGACCTCCTACCAAGATGGCTGCAAAGCTTAAAATAAATAAAAGTAGGGATGCATTTTTTAAAATTTTCTAAAAAAAGCCAAACTAAACAGAAACAATTCTTGAGTGGTCCCTTTCCAACATTGCGTCCCGACGACTCCGATCAAGATGACCGCCATTTAGTTTAGAATAGGAAAAAGAATGGAATTTTAAAATCTTTCACCTCTGAAACTACTAAACCAACCTCAACCAAACTTTAAAGAAATTATCCTTGGTTGACCGCATTCCAAAATTATGTCCTATTACCTTCGACCAAGGTGACGGCCAATCTACACACCTATTTACAAATCTTTAATTACGCTTTATTTAAATCTGTTTTACATGTCATATGCAATTTTTAAAACATCATTTGATTTTACATTTATCACACAACCAAATTATCAATGGACAAATGTTGATTTTTTGGATAATAATAAAGTAACTATACAATTTTTGTCTATAATTCGAATCATTTTTATACGATAAAATATCAACATTTTGTACCAAAATAATTATGACATTAAACAAACTGAAAAACGTTTAATCAATAAATGAATTCAAGAGAAAACTTCGACTTCCTGCTTCAAAGTTTATAGAAACATATGTACTTATGAAATAAAATGGGTTATTATTAACACTGTATTATAGCATATTAGGTCGCATGATTGCAAACTTTATTGTTTGCAAGCAAACTAAACCATATCTGCAATATAATTGACGAAACTGTGATTATTATGCAGGAAATTTGGAAGGTAACCACTACCATTTTTGCGGAAAATGATGTTGTCAAAAAGCCTCATGTTTTACCTGTTTAGGACACCTTTTGTCAAGTATAACAGGATAAAAAATATGAGTCAAGATGATACGCAATATAATACCGAAAAAAAATTTGTGGTACCCAGAGTGGATATCATATCTGAAACTAGGCCGTGTTGGCTGATGGACTATAATTATAACTGCACATATTATATAGTTAGACAGACTTTTGTTTTGTTTCTCAGAACAGCATGCATTGATTAAAAGTGACTTTTTAGTTGATCCCTTTCAAAACTGGTTTCCTAATCGATTGCCTAAAAAGTTACTTTTTAGTTGGATTTGACTTCTTGGTGCGATAAGTTAAGAACTAGTTGGAGATAATAGACCACATTGTGTAAATTGCTGTAATTAAGATAATGATACCCCGAATAGGGTGTGGAATCAAGCATAATTCAAGAGATAACTTCGACTTCTTACTTCAAAGTTTAAATCCAACATATGTTCTTTTGAAACAAAATGGAAATCCAAGTTCTATGTAAAAAAGATATCTTACTTTTTTGAGTAATAATTTGCTATGTTTGGATCTTTGACTTCCTATGTTTCGGTTCTAATGCTACTATTGAGATGTAACTCCTAAAAATGTACATATAGCATACCCAAAATTTCCATATTTATTCAACATTGGTGACTTTGTATTACGTAAGAAAACACAATGCTGTTTTTAATAAATGCAGTGACTTTGATATTCTTAAAATGCTTGGTTTTATGATTAACAGCTTTGTTGTATAATTTGCGCGAAGAGTTTTTTAACAGATTGTTGGTATTCCAATGGCCTCAAATTGTGCGCCCCACTGACCGACTTGTTTTTTACTCGTGTGAAGCAGAAATCATTCAGGGACACCTAAAAATAACAAAAAGTAATTAGCCAGATCCTCAAATTTTACTTTTCGCTATATCGCTGATGTTTTGTCATTGAATAATCCTACGTTCAGTGAGCATCTCGACAAAATATATCTCAGCCATTTAGAAATAAAAGAGACTACAGACTCACAAAATCTGCTTAACACATAGATTTATTCCTCGACCAAGAGAGTGAACTCTTTTTTAAGATTTATGGAAAACCGGATGATTTCAACTCTTCTATTGTAAATTTTCATATTAATGTGGCAATATTCCTGATTTTCCTGCCTTTGAGGCAGTGTCGGCGTTATTCGATATTCTCGTGCCTGTTCCAAGTATCAGGATTTTCTGGAGAGCATTGCCGTTGTCATGTAAATTACTACAACAAGAATACGTCCCTCCTTAGATATCATGGTCGCAACCATGACTTTGTTGATCCGTATGGTGTAGTGAAGCTTTTTCCGGTAAATCGTATTCTCGGATTGACGTTATTCCGGATTGTATATAAAGGTTTCCAGGACGGGTGTCGCTTTCCCCTCCTGAGCGCATGCTCCTACTCTTGTTTTGTAAAGAAGCTCGTGGAGTTTAAGCCTTTGTTTTTTTTTTTTTTTTTTTCCATTTTATTTTTTAAGTTGTTCTTTCAAATTTGTCTTATTTATTTGGACTATGTACTTTTTATCTCTCGCATATGGATTTAATACACCTAACTCGTAATAAACTTAATATGTAACCTCTGGATTGTATTTTTTCTGGAATATTTTCCATATTCGTTTACTAAATATTTAACACATTGGGATTTAAGTTTTTGTTATGTCACACAAATGTCCCAGGTTTGATAGAGGACCCGGTTAGCGCTCAGAAACAGGTTTTACCCCATCGCATACTATATGTGTCTATTCCAAGCAGTAGTGCGATGGATGTCGCAAACGTTTTTAAACGCAAAACTCTTTAACCATGGTATCAAATACAATTCTCACTGTTTCTGACTGACAAGGTTAGTGCATCTGACCAAAGTGGTTTATTATAAGAAAATAACTTGATTAAAATATTGGAGTTACTGAATAGGCAAGTCATACCAGAAATGAGGACACTACATATTGACGTTGTATAATTGTTTATGGAATAAATACTGACTTTGTATAATTGCTTGTCATGGAAAAGTTAGTATCACGCAGATCAGAGCTAGAAAGCATTGAGATATGGTGATTCACACAATTAGTACAAAAGAACAAGAACAGATAGGCTCTTTTATTTTCATTTCAAAATAATTTTTTCAGAAGCATTCCGTGCAATGTACATTGATTTGATTTGAATGTCTAATTACTCATATCCGTTTTTCAGTCGCTTTTACTTTAATGTGTGTATTTTATTTTAGCCGATAATTTTATATCTTGCAGAACAATTGTTGGCAAAGAATGCATTGAATTGGTATATCCTTTGGTACAGGTATTGATCATCTTTTTTCTTTTTATAATAACGGTTATAAATCAATCACTTCTGCCGCGGTTCTCTAAGGAAAATTTGCATAACATGCTAATAAGGTATTTTACAACTACCATTTTATTTTTTATTTATTATTTATTCCAATTAGCGGTTATAAATCAATCACTTCTGCCGCGGTTCTCTAAGGAAAATTTGCATAACATGCTAATAAGGTATTTACAACTACCATTTTATTTTTTATTTATTATTTATTCCAATTAGCGTTACATAAAATTGTTAACTAATATCCATTTTCTTTCATCTACATAGAAGTTATACATTTAAAGGAGTCGAAGTGATATCATTTTCATGAACATAAATAAATGGTTATCAATTACTTGTCTACGATATTTTATCATTTTCCTAATGTGAGCATTATATTCAACTCCGTATAACTGAGCCCTATCTTTTAAGTTGAAAACATCTAGCATTTTGTTAAATGGATATTGATGATGGAAAAATGATAGTTGTAATCGGCTCATTCATATAGAAAAAAGAGATGTTGTATGATCTATCCAAAATGTGTAGACCATAAACTTCTACAGGTTGCATAAAGGACTTCAATAATGGGTACATGTCCACAACCTACTGCAATCTGTAAAAGCCCCCAAAAATAAAATGAACAAATGTAACAACCATTGGCCAAAATAAGCAAACAATGTAAAACAAGTAACACTTAAACATAAAAACAACGCCATCAATTGGATTACAGGTTCCAGGCTTGGGACTAGCATATAAATTATGAAGCTGGGTTAAACATGTTTGTGAGTACTCAACCCTCCACCTAACCTAGGAAAGTGGTTTGACAAAACGACACGAAACAGACTTAAAAAACCAACTGCCTAAGATTTAACTGTTGAAGTCCATACACAAGGAGACAATTAAAAAACACAAGTGACAACAAGATGTACCGACCTCGATCATGTACTTGCTGTTTCCGACGGCTAGTTCAAAATCCAAACACAGCTGATAACAAACCTTGTCCTCTTAAGCTACGACATCAATCAAAATACATAAGACACTTTTAAAGGAACTACAATAGATGCTTTCTGTCAAGTTTGGTTCCATTTGACATTATTGATTCAGGAGAAGACTTGTTTTAAAATCAACCGGCTAGAAATAAAAATTGTCTATGGCAGTCCTGTCTATAGTCCGATTTGGACGAAACGAGAAAAATTTAAAGACCTTTCATATACAGATGCGTCTTATCTGGCTTGGTTTTTTTGTGGTTTCAGAGAAGATTTTTTAAAAATCAGCCGATCAGAAAAAAATAATTGCCAGTGGCAGCCATGTTTGTAGTCCGATAGGGACGAGCGGGGGAAAACTGTAAAAAAGACTTCCATTAATGCTTCCGGACAAGTTTATTTGTAAAAGTATACGGACGACGAACAACGGACAGATGCCAAGTGTGACAAAAGCTTACATGGTATTTGGCCAGGTGAGCTAAAAATATAACCACTTTAATATCATGTCTTTACTGAATAAATTACAGAGTATTGCTCTGTCTCACTCATTGCATTATGTTTTGCTTTCTTTCACCCAGTGAAGAGTAATTCTTTTGTTTCACTCGGTGCATTGAGTATTGCCTTGTTTCACTCAGTGCATTATGCATTGCTTTTGTTTCACTCAGTGCATTGAGTATTGCTTTTGTTTCACTCAGCATACAAAGTCGTTTGCTTTGTTTCATTCTGTGCATTGAGTATTGCTTTGTTTCACCCAGTGCATTTAGTATTGCTTTTGTTTCACTCAGTGCATTATGTCTTGCTTTAGTTTCACTCAGGGCACTGAGCAATGCTTTTGTGTCACTCAATATATTGGGTATTGCTTTGTTTCACCCAGTGCATCGTTTTGTGCTTAGTTTCACCCAGTGCATCGTTTATTGCTTTGTTTCACCCATTGCATTATGTCTTGCTTTTGTTTCACTCAGTCCATTGATCAATGCTTTTGTTTCACTCAGTCCATTGTGTATGCTATTGTTTCATTCAGTCTATTGAGCAATGATTTTGCTTCACTCAGTCCATTGAGTATGCTTTTGTTTCACTCATTGCATTGAGTATTGCTTTGTTTCACTCAGAATACAAAGGCTATTGCTTTGTTTCACTCAATACATTGAATATTGCTTTGTTTCACTTATTGCATTATGTCTTGCTTTTGTTTCACTCAGTGCATTAAGCAATACTTTTATTGCACTAAGTATACAATTCCTTTTGTTTTGTATCACTCGGTGCATTTTGCATTACTTTGTTGCACTCAGTGCTGCATTGATTATTGCTTTTTTCACTCAGTACATTGTTTGTTGCTTTGTCTCATATTTGTGTCACAAACAAACACTATCCCATATTTTCTTCGTCGAAAAATATTTTAGCCGATAATTTCGTAACTTTTGAATATATACTTAAGTTTGGGTATTTTCATTAAATCCTGATTGGAACTGCTATTGATTTTCATTTTTATTTTATTGAACAACCTGTAGGAAAATTGTCCTATCAATGCTTTAGTCGGAGCAGAAACATATCTAAAGGTTATCATCAAGAAAATTACATTTAAAGTCAATTAAAAGGTATGTCAGTAGAAAACTATTATTCTATACTGCATAAAATAATGTAGTGACAAAGGTTATCTAAACAAACGGGGAACAGAGCATATGAAGAGCAGACTTCATGAAAAACCAGTAAGTTGTTTTTATATTAGTATAGAGTTTAAAATTATTATTAATTTTTTTCACAAAGTATCTAGTTAATTTTATTTTGTTTGAACTAGTATAGTATATTAACTCTCATTTAAACCTTTTGGTTTTTTTGTAAATGAAAATAATTGTTTTCGTTATTGCTCTTATTAAGCTTAAGACTTAAAAAAGGTAGCAGTGTTAATTTGAACGCCGTTTCCATGTGCAGTAAAGGTCCATCCATACAGTTCAAGCCAATAATTTATGGTTTGTCTTCACCACTTTTTAACCAAACTCTATTTAAAGATTAAAAAACAATCAAATTTTTTGAATAGATACAGTTTTTTAATTTGCAACTTGTATATTTGAAATGAGGTGACAATCTTGACTCTTAACTTTCGTTGCACACGTTGCTTGTCTTGTTGCACTTGCCTGAATAACAAAATTATACAAAATTCTAAGCTGAAAATAATAAACCGTTTAGTTTAAACCAGTGATATTTGATATGTGAAACAGAATTATTATTTTAGGTAATAATGATTTCAACGCTAAAAACGCATATGTTTCTCAAATATGTAGTTTGTGTGTGTATGTGTTCAGTGATGGCTAGTAGGATTACAAATTTGACTTTAGATTACTTATGTCACCAGTAAAAATCCTTTCAATGCCTATCCTTTAAACTTAAGTACCAAAACACTAAATAAACACTCAAGATTAAGTAACACGAACTCATATAATTTTATGCTCTACTAAAGGAGCCAATCGAATTCAAACCCGGAAGTCAGTCGTGATCGGTGATCCAATCACAAATTATCAAAGATCGGAACCAGGAATAAAACAGTGTGAAAATATCCGTTGTCATTTATGTCATAATATAAGACAGCAGACTCCCGATTGCGGCCGGAGCATAGGTATAGGCCGTTCCGTTTCTCTCCGTAGGTAAAACCCTGCGAAAGGGGCGCCCGCTGGTTGGGCTGGATGTATAAATACTCGGCCATCACAAGAGTAGCGTTAAGAAATCGGGTTCTTGGTTTGTTCGTCAGGAGGTAGAACCGCTCCTAAAACGGCGTCTGTCGGTTCAGCGGGATGAATAAATTCTCAACCAACGTTCTTCGGAGATGACGTAAAACTATCCCATTTGGGAGATATGTGACGTTATCAGCACGTTCAAGAACCCTTTGCAACAACTCGTTATGGGGTCCGTTTGTCGCCAGTTGCGAAGAGTAAATGTCCCACCACTACCCAAACCGTCCCAATTTGTCAGCCTGTGACAGGAAAATCGCCGGCCCGACATTAACCCAGCTCTTGTATGATTAATTGTTTGGAAATTTTTTCTGTCCTGAAAATGCATGAAATATTTTCCACTGGATGTTAAACAACAATCATTCAATTAATTTAAGATAGCAGTCAGCTTATGATTACGACTGAAAATAAATTTCTGAAGTGATCCCTTAAAAAATTTCACTGGAAATGTAAATAATTTTATCTCTACCGCAATATGTTTGATTTTAAGTGCTTTTTGCTGTTCCTTCTCTTAAAATTAGCTTTACAGCCAAAATCTCACTGAAAAACTTTATAGCATATTTGAGATCGTGTAACTTGGTATATTTCTGTTCATAGGCTCAAAACATAAGAAATGAACAGCAGACACTTCATCTTATTCACCATATTGGTTATTTGCTGCCAAGGTAAGGTTAAAACTTTGGTATATAGATGATTATGTGTGCCTAAAGTTAATAAGACAATATCAAGTTATTCGTTTTGTATTGAGAAATGGTAAGTATAAAGACTGATTATATTTGATGGTTTTGATTAAAAGGACAACAGGTCAACACTGAACTGAAGTTTTTTACGAAAGCAGTCAAAAGTTGCACATAAAGGCAACGCATCCAAGAACTTGTCATAGTACGGCAAAATTTAAGTGGAATGGGTAATCGTTAGGACTTGAAATAAAATGTTGTAAGAAATTGGTTGAAACTTTATCCCTGAAAGATTTATGCATTAGGAACTAGCCAATATCATTTTCATGCCAACCTTTTGGGGACAATAGACTAAAAATAGCAGAAAACTCATTTCAGTGTAATTTGACAGGATTAATAAACCCCTTTTGGCTTTAAACCAAAATGATGAGTAAATGCTGGTAACATGAATGAGCACAAGTCAATCACAAAGAATTAACTTTTAAAGCGTAAAAAGCTTTAGCTTGTACTATTTTGATTTATTTACCACTGATTTTGAACCTAAAAAAGAATATCAAAAGTGCAAAAGGATTCGAAGATACCAAAAGAGCAGACAGAAATCGTTATATCAGAAGACAGACAAGACCGTGGCTAACAAAAAACGAGACACTATTTGATTAAGAATTTGATTAAAAACAGGTTGACACGTACACATCTTCCAATTTTTGTCCCCTAGCGTGTCTGATGAAGGTTAATACGGAGAAGATGTGGGTTATGTGCATCTGACATGTATTCCATATTCTTTCTTTTAAATATTCATCAAGTTTTAAATAAAAACATCATGTCGGTGGATGATTAAATCGGTTGATTTTGCAAATGTTTATCATATTCGCACTTCGGTATCTTGGACAGAACAAATTACTTGTGCTATTAACTGTTCGTTCTATGCATAGAAATATGAAAGATTCAGCGAAGAAATGCAATCTTTCTCATGTTTGTTACCGGAATGATAAACATAATGATCTATTGTTGAGAATTGTCCTCTTGTGGTATTATTTATCTAGACAGTGGTTATGGCAGTAATTTCTCGGTATTTTTATGTGGAGAAATCTAAGAAACAAAAACTTGTTTACAGGCAATCATAAACATTATCTGTGTTAATATATGCCAATATTCTTGTTTGTTTTTGTGGGTTATATATTGGTAACAATCTTTTTGTCACCTGTAAATATATGCTGAGATTTTGTGCATAAATAGACAAATAATAGACAAGAAGCATATAATATGGGAGTACCTTAATTAGTTCTCTCATTTTGCTTCGTTCAGACAACAATCACGGCTACCAAAGATAATTCTTGTTTCTCATTTTGCTAATTTTTCAAAAAAAAAAATTCTATTAAAAACAGAAGTTTACCAACTGTGCTGTGAAAATGTGGTAAATTTTCATATGCTTTGTGCACATGTCAAGGAGTAACCTCTCATCAGTAGTATCAGAACCAAACTATAGGAAAGCTGAGATCCAAACAAAGTAATATGAAGTTTTCATATGAAATAACATAAACAAATAAACAGCCAAATGCAACGGAAAGGATATCTAACATGTGTAATGGTGCTTTCTCCATTATCTTATTATCAAATCGAACAAAACTTTAAGAAAGCATTTATGGGAATTCCTTTACAAAATGATATTGCTATATCCCTATCGGATTACAAATTATATCAAAGAATCAAGAATATTGAAGAAATACTCAAAAAATCAGGTAATCATTTTAACTTACAAAATGTTGTCAAAACCGTTATCAATTCATCAATTTCTTAACTTTCCTGGTTTAACCTTTCCTCAGGTAGGCTGGGGGCCAAAATGACGTCCAAATGAAAATTTTATTCGAAAAATTTCAAATTTGCAGACAGTGATGAAACTAATACTTAAGTTACAAAATGGTGAGATATTGTAAAGATCCTGTAAACCGTGTCTAAAATTGCGTAACTACCAATACGTACTAAGTTCAATATCAAACATCAAGATGGAGTATAGTCCACTTTCTTTCCAACTCATATTCTCCTAACAGAAATTATAAAGTATACACCTAAAGCCTAGGAAAACTTTTAACTTCCTCCATACAGCATTCCGAAACAGCAGACTCTTTTTCAAATTATGAAAAAAAGAATATGGCCGCCAGGATAAATTGCTGTTTCAGAATGGCTGATACAAAAGATGTTTTTTTTTCTGTGTGTTAGCTTTGCTAGATGCCAAACAAAAAT
>JARWCS010354912.1:0-10892 GCA_034783895.1 Geukensia demissa
TTGCCACAAGTTTGCGGAAAATATACTGCAAATTTGCTGCATACTTTATATTTCTGTAAGGGATGTTTTATTTTTCAGAAATTTTGTACTTTTTTATATGGTTTCTTACAACAGTTAACGTTTTTGCCAAATTTGTAATTTGTTAAATTCCCTGATTGTTATGTTTATATTTGGCTAATCGGAGTCCATTATGTCATGAACTGTATATTTCATTTGGATCATGAATGCGACTAGATATTCAAAAAGTTTTTTTTCATTTTCTTCTTATTTTTGGTCCTTGGCCTGTATGATGAAGTGAAATACGGAAATCCGCTGTACACACAGTTACATTTGGCCTTGAATATTTGTTATAAACGTATGTAAGGTGGGGATGGTATCTTTCTGGCATATATTCCATATCGTTTCTTTTAAATATACCCAAAACTCTATATTTGTGCCACATTGCCTGCTACATGTATGAGAGGTCTATTCATTTCACCATAAAATCGCGGCATAATACCGAATTTAGGCTTTTTTGACAATCAAAAATTCTAGACCTAAAACTATTAAAAAATAATTGTATGCACATGAAAGTCACAGAGAAAAGAGAGGAAAACTAAATAGGGATAAAAAGAAGTGACAGCAGTTTTATGCAAAAATTACTGAATACTGTTGTGCTCGGGAAGAGAGTTTATACCATGCAAGAGCAATTGAGTCTTCTCTTTGTTAGAATAGCCGTTCTTTCTGTTTTTGACACTATCATGATCACAAACCAATTGAGCTGCTATTGCTGTTTCTACTTCAGCTTCATGAAGTCGTTCGTGGAGTCCAGGCTATTGTGTTTTTTTCCTGATTTCAGTTTTACATTTCTGTTTATTTTGAATTTGCATTGTTGCAGTGGACTGTGAAAATACAGGTCTCGCATCAGTATAATAATTTGTATTGTATAACTTAAATGACAATAAATCACATAACCTTAGACAATAATCTTGCTGTAAATATAAAACCAAATTCACTCCTCTCAATAAAGAGCAGAGAAGATACAGGTGTCTTTGTATTTCTTGTGAGAGACCCCCTGATAATTTGATTGCAATTACTGTTACATTTCAAACAGGAGTCAATTGGTGACATTGTAATCATGAGAACTGTAGTTGTTGCAGTCTTATTTTTTTATTGTTTCAAGTCATGTTTCACAGTTGAACATCAAACAGAGGTTAAAATATTTGTATACCAAACTAAATTATAAGTTATAAATATTTGCCCAGGGAGTTGTCTTCAGAATAAAAGGGAGAAAACTCATAGATTAAATGCTAAAGACTAAATGAAAAGAGGTTTTAATTATGACCTGGTTGTCACTAAATTTAAAATACTATAGGTGTTTGCAGATTTGACTACCATGCCAAGCTAGGAACCTGTCATCCAATGGATGTAGTTGTTTTTATGTTTAAGTTTTACTTCCTTTGCATTGTTTACTTATTTGGCCGACAGTTGTTATATTTGAATAGAATCACATTTTAGTTTTGGAGCCCTTTATAGTATGTCTTAGGGTGTGGACATGTGTCCATTATTGAAGGCCTTAGGACCACATGTAGAATTTTGAGATTTACTCATTTTGGTTGACTGTCTCATGGACAATCATACCACATCTCATTTTTCTATACCATTATTATTGAAATTTATTGATTATTACAAGTATTTGGTCTCAAAACATAAGTGATGAAACTAAACAGTCAACAACACTACCTAAAATGGAAATGTATCCCAAATTTGCATATACTTATAAAATTTGAAAAGTAGAAAGTTCCAATTTTAATTTTTAGACAAATTCTATAAACCATCATTTAAGTTAATGAAACAATTTTTCAACAAAAAATAATATATTTTGCAAAACAATATTGTAAAAATTTCATTTGATTGCCGGCAAAAATCGGAACATACAAAATTGATGAAACTTTGGTATTATATTTAAATCTTCAATATCATTATTTCCATGCTCAGATTTTTCCCCAGACATTTATTAAGATTTTAAAGGCTATTTGACCTTTTATGACCTCATTCCATATATGGGAGTAATCCTGACTGTGAAATGACAATTTCTTTTTCTAGGTATCCAACAATGCTATAAAAGAATGTGCCAACTTTACAGATATTTCTGGTAAAGACTTTATGGACCCAAGAAAGGATCAGACGATTAAGACAAAACCCACAGAGGAAGAAAATTAAACAGAATTGATTGGATATCAGGCAAAGAAGAACTATAAAGAACTTGTTAATTTGGAATCATACAATTTCTTGTAATAGGATCCACCCTAAATAACGGTACAAATATTTAATTTTGATATTTTTATCATTTCAGTTCCAGAATTGATAATATTTTTTAACAAATTGCCTGTTTACAGGAGATATTGCTTCAAACACTAACAGAGGATTTACTGCAAAATTATTAGTTGTTTCCCCTGTTTAATTTTTACAGCTCATTCTTTGCAAATTTTATTTTCCATGGACATAATATGCAAAGAAGTCATCTTATTTCCACATCATTTGACGTTTTAAACAAAATATCCAATTTTGAATATTTATATGAAAATGAAAAGTTGAGGGGTAAATGTCAGAATGACTGCACTCCAACCACAAGAAAAACAGTGGAATATACAAAGCTGGAACCTAAACCATGTAGGTAAAGATCTTTGGAGCTGAGCTATAAAATATGATAGTAACCTTAACTTTTAATTGTGTAAGGTCCACTGATCAAATATATAAAAATACAAAATTACCAATGTTGAATAAATATGGAAAATTTATGTATGCTATATGTACATTTCAAAGAGTTACCTCTCATCAGTAGCATTAGAACCAAAACATGGGAAGTCCAAGATCCAAACATAGTTTCAAAGTTTTTTACATTCTGTAATGTATTCCTCAATATAAATTGACACAGAAACAGATTCACTACATATAACTGTAATATGGTAGGGACGCCGCTCTGCCCACTTGCAAGTAATTCCCTGTTTTCCAATATTTGGTCTCAGGCGTACCTGATGGAGGTTAATCCAGAAAATCGCTTTATATGCAGTGAAATTTAGGCATCTACAATGGTTGATTATTTAATTTGGCAACAATCTTTTTTATAACAGAGAGAAATGCGAGGCACTATCTTTTAAGTAAGAACTTGTTTTGTTCCTTGACTCAAGGCAACAGCTTAACGAGACATTGTACAGTGCACAACCCAGAAAAGATGTTGATTGTGTCTTACTGGCATATATTTCATATTCTTTCTTTTAAATATTGATGGTGTTTTCCTTATTTTTGTTTATGACTTGTGCCATAATTAAAGAAAAATGGTTTAATTTCAGAATTAATTGCAAATTTTGTAGTTTCAGTGGCGTATAAAAGTGTTAACGGTATCACATTTTATATGAAGCTTGAAAATGGTTCATACTAAAAATGTGTGTTAAGTCAACACTTTTATAATCCTATGAAATTACTATTCCAAAAGCAAAATCCCGTTATGATTATAAATTGAGATGGAGTATAATTTTTTCATATTACTATGCAGTCCATATTTTCAAGAGCGTCACTATCGACATCTTCATTGAAGCAGGGGTTATGAAACATCAAATATTGTATCAGGTGACTGCATTTACACCAGTCAAAATGCCAATAATCTATGCAACACATACCATTGAAGTTATTTTTGTTTTAACATTTAGTTGATGAAAGCAGACAGCAAAGAAATTGTTTTATAAGGCATAAGCAATCGTTTTTTTTTTATAAAATAATTGTTTGACAGATTTTTCGCTGTTTTTTCTTATCATATACATGTATATCCATATGTATATGAAGTCATGAAACGATTGCTATATTAAATATATATTGGTTGTAGAATATATTCTAAACAAGTTATGTAAAAATTTGATACCATTTTAAGAGTGGTAAATTTGGTTAAGTTGTTTAATAGAAAATTAAGGTACCCAAACCATGATAAAAATGGCAGTCTTTCTCAACAGTTCATACAAAGTCCCAATTCTCTATATATCAGGAAAGGAAAATTTTTTGGAGAGTAAAATTCTCTGATTAACTTTTGTAACAACTAAAGATTTACTATAGATTTGAATACTTTCTATAAAGTTCACCAGTCTATGCCATGGTCATTTTATGAGTTTCCACCCTGATATCTGGGTCTTTCTAATAGCCACATAATTAATTATGGTTCGGATACTTTGAAAGTTGTGATTTATGCTACTGTAAATATAATAGACTTTATATATATGAAATCTTATACAATAATATGCAATAAACACTGGTCTTAATTTGGAACAATGTATTAAAATTTATTAAAAGGAATTCGAAGATACCAAAGGGGCAGACAGAAATCGTTAATTCGGAAGACAGACAAGACCATGGCCAACAAAATAAAACGTCAAACAAACATAGAACACACGACAGTACACTGAAAACTAAAGCTGGAGTAACACAAACAATACAAAAACCAGAGTTAAATCTGGTGCTCCGGAAGGGTAAGCAACTCCTGCTCCGCTAGTGGCAACCGTCGTTTTTTGATTGTTTCTTTTAATTATTTTTTTAAACATTGTAGAGTAGATACGGCTTGTTACTCATATTCATTATCATTTATTCAAATTAATAAACAGTTGCTAACAACCTATATATTTGTTCAATCTTAAAGCATAGTAACAACTTTTTAAAATCTTTCGATAAATAAAAAAGAACTTTAGAGAAAATTATTTTTAAAAAGTACACTAAGGCATTTGTATACTCGGAACTTGGAGCGATCTATGGACACAGATTACTTTGATTTTTAAAAATTATTTACTGTGTATCATGCACCGCAGTATTAGTGACTCATAACTTGAAAGTCACCTTTAATTAAAAGAGTTCAAAATAAGTAGCTTATTCTGTTTCATTATGGCACTCCGCGTTCCAAATATTCAAATAACCGGTCAGAAGTATTTTATTTTCGAAATTCAGCTTCCTCAGACAGCGAGCTGTTATGGTTGGAGAACCCGGGAAATCATCAGTACGCAACAGTATGGACAGAACATGTGATCACACATGGTCCGGATGTCTACTTTAGAAATTTAGAAATAAAAACACCAGACGGAACATTTGACGTTATCGTTACTACTGAGTTTTTTACGCGAAAACTATCAATTCATTGGACAACAGATAGCCAAAATAAATGGATAGACAGTTCAAAGGTATTACTATGTACTTTTTCTTTTACTGTATTTGTCATTATGAAATCATACATCGCTTGACAAAATTAGAACAATCAAAATAGGACACACGGTGAAACAAACGCGTAAACAACAATAGCTGACGACAAAAATGGATAATACAGTGCTGATCTATAATATAATGTCGAATGAGAAACCATCTTGCTTCGCGGGTTTGGACTAGTGAAATGAATTTACTCAACCTTGGGATGAGATTAAAAATACAGCAACTAGTTGAAATAGTGTGATGTTTCTGTCGGCCAAGACCTGAATTAAGATTAGACCAAAGAGGTCCGTTATGAAAGTTTAAATTATTTTGGTCAATGTCTCTTACCATTTTCAGATTCATTCTAGAGTGGTAGATACAAATGCTGGTCCATTATTCGATGTTGAGATAACAGATTTAAACGCTGATGGTAAACAAGACCTTTTGGTGGTTTCCAATAGTATGAACGGATCTGTATTCGCCTACGAAATTCCACAAGATTTCAGGTATACTCTCAGCATAACTCTCCCCGTTAGCCATGTTCGATATGAGTTTTTTCTTCTGAAAAAAAAAACCTGTATCCTCGACTATCAAGGTTACAATCTTCTTATATTTGTTTTGTTTAAAATTTCAAGTAGCGGTCTTTAGAAAATTCATGCAATACCAATAGTGAAGTGATACACAGTGTGGAAAAACCCACCAATCTGTAATTGATTTTTCAGACTTCATACCTCATATGATAACAGGATTACAGCCTTTTCTCAGTCAAGTCTTGTTTTTTTAAATCCTACATTTATATCTCTAAGAAATCAGGTAAATCAAGTTCGATAACTCATGAAAATGGTCGTATTCACGTATATATATTCTATGTAATTTTTATTCCAAAAGTACGCGGCTAAAATGGAAAACAAAGGCTGGTTATGTTTACAGGAAAAGTCCCTGACTTTAAAACAAGTTCAAGTTTGGTGGGTTTTTGAAAATACCTCCTGCATGACTTTTATATGGACTGCTACTTCATTGTATAATATTCTTTGTTGATTTGACTGGTCGTTGTCATACTGCATGAAAAAATAACTACATGCAATTTTGAAATGAAAGTGCAAATCCTTGGTTGTATTGTAGAGTAGATGGGTTTCCACGTCATACCTTGGCGACAGGTTTCATACCAGCTACAACAGGGATGGGTAAAGGTTCTCCAGGATCAGCATTTAGTTTCTTTACTGCAATAGACAAAAATACAGTGTGAGTATGATGCTTAATATCAAATAAAAAATATTCAGTTTAAAAAAAGTGAGTTAGCAGGACCATTCCAACAACTATACAAAGAAGAAAAACGATTAGCTACAAACTCCGAGAGGATACTTCTCTTCTTCTCTATGGTATTTACATCCTGAATTCCTGCTTTTTAGCGTGAATTAGCACTTTTTACTTCTACTTCACTGGAAATTATTTTCTCTCCCAACGTCCACCCCTTCATCTTCGCATCATATAGCGCAAATTTTCTCCTTCTCTGGAAATATCTGCATCTCCTTTTTAGCTGTCCGCCCTGCAATCTATACTATATGGGGCAGACAGGGGTATTCCCCCCAGTCTCACATTTCCCATCATAAAGCGCAAATTTTCTTTCAATGGAAATTGTTTTGTCTTCTCTCCCGACTTCCACCCTTCATCCCTATCTCCTTTTTTAGCTGTCCACCCCGCATACTCAGTAGTATTCTTATATGTATATAGGAAAACAAAGCAATGATAAACGGACACTCTATCTATACTTACTGCGAAAAAGTTTTGACTCCACAATATTACAAATTTTACCCAGAGGAAAACTTTTATGCCGATCGACATTTTGAATTATACCTATACAACACAATATACATTATTGGTTTCATCTCGGTTTTGGCTGTGCGTTATACACTTGTTTGTGTTTATCTACTTTTGTAGTATATACATTGTATAATGATAAACCGAATCTTGGTATTTCTTCATTATTTAACGTAATCTTATTATTAATAAATGTGCATTAAATCTTTTCCAGTGGTCAAAAGCCAAATATATTATTGTCGGGAGACGACGATGGTAAATGCTACATTTTGGAGCCATCTAGCTCCAACGTAAACGATTGGTCGTACCAAAAACATAAATTTGTAGACGTTGGTAAAGGAACAGTTGGACAAATTGTGTCTGGTGACGTCAATGGTGACGGATTTACTGACATCTTTGTACCAGCATACTCTCAAGGAACAGTTTCCTTATATACATTTGCACCATGATGATGTCTTTTGTTATTCATTTTTATCATATAGTTAATAAAAACCGCACTGCGTTTCTGTTTAACTTGTGTAGAATGCAAATATGACGACATCAGACACATAAATCCAGAGTAGAATAACTATGTGAGAAACCCGAAATTCGAAGTTCAAAAAGAAAAGACAATCTTGAAACAAAGAAAAAGGCTAAGCAAAACAGAAAAGATCCGACTTCACGATCCCTTTTGTCAAGGACACCACACCATATTTCAAAAAGATGCTACAGAAAGTCCAATATCTAGAAGTCTCGACAGGAACTTCAATGGGGGATCAAAGAAAATGGTCTCCTTGGGTTTTTTTTAACAGAATTAAACGATTTCCAAATTAGAGACTGAGAAACAAGACTGCACAATTTGAATCAAGATCCTTAATAATGTTAATCATAGCCTCAATGTCCAGTATATTTCCTATAACGACTTTATGGACCAAAAAGAATTCTTTTGTCGGAAGCCAAAGGCTATTAAGGGCAACAATCTTCTTTCGAAATTAAGCAAAACTTGTTCGTCAAAAATCAAATTAATGTTTTCGTCACGATTTTAGTTCGATATTATTAATCAATCTTTGGAACAATTAAATCGCTGAAGCTGTTAAACTGTTATTTGACAGATTGAAATGCGGATTACCTTGCAAACCTAAAGTGACAGATAACAAAAAAAATCTAAAATCATGAAATTTCACATAATTTACAGTTGAACAAATACCTAATCACACGCCGCTGTTATTTTGAAAATGTAGCTTACGGCCTGAATGCAAGTATTAACTAAGTCCGCCCACGTTCTTATGTGATAAAAAAATCATTTTAAAGTGTGGTTCAATTTTATGCGGTGCTACATTTCTTGAGGCTTTTTATCACCTATTTCTAAACTTGTAACTTTTTATGTGACTAATAATTACTTGGTTTTTATTTTGGTAACTTGAATTTAGTGAGCTGATAATTTAAATGTTCCTTTATAAATAAAGCTATAACAACAAATGTGTTTGAAATTTAAATCTGTTATAGATCTACTGATTTGTCGTTCGATGATGTCGATCTGTAAATGTACAATGTTTGTTTTCGCTAAATAAATTATTTGTTAATTTTATTGATCTTGGCTTAGTTTTTTGCTGCTTGTCATCACATCTAGAGATTTTCTATCCGATTCATGTGAAACAAAACACTGTTTAAAGCAATTTTGTCAAATATTTCTTCAATTTTTTTCTTTTTGAAAAATAGAAATTTTTAAGAAGCCAAGGAAGTCAAAAATATAACGAAATGGTGTATGCTGGACATACTAATGTGCTAGAGTAATATTGCTGGATACTAGAAAAATTTTGTTAAATTTTACATTATGAATCATTTGGGAAAAAGCCAAGAAAATTGGATAAAAAATATGAACTCTCCATATTTAGCAGGAAGTTTACACGCATGCGGAGAAACAGACGGCTGTCATTTTTTTTTACCCATGGTCGCCCTCGGGATCGAAAACGTATTTGAGATAGAAATACTTTAGAGATACTACTAAAAGCGCTCACTGAGATGAATCCAAATCGGATGAAAAAGAATTATTTCATATATCCTGCAAAATTGCCCTTTTTAACCCTTTAACCCTTTTATTCAAAATTCGGTGAATATTATAAAATTACATGGAGTTACTTTAGTTGCATTTCATAAAGAATCAAGTGATAATTTCAACCATCATAATCGGATGAAAAATAAAAAGTTTCTAAAATGAGGAAATGGCCATTTTTCAACCCGTGATGGTAAGAAATGTGGCATGACGCATGTGGCTCATCAAGTTGGCTTTGTCATGGGAAAACACATTACAATCAGACAAGGAAATCGATAACTTCCCATATTTATGTGGCAATATCCCTGCTTCCCCTGCCTACAGGGTTTATGTTTCACAGTTGATTCGATACTCTCGTGCCTGTTCCAAGTATCAGGATTTTCTGAAGAGAGCATTGCGGTTGTCGCATAAATTACTACAACAAGGATACATCCAATCCAGGTTGAAGTCGTCCCTCCTAAAATTATGGTCGCCACCACGAATTGGTTGATCCATATGGTATCAGTGTATTTAAACTAGTTATGGACCTGTTACCGGCAATACAAAAATAAGTTGATTTCTTCTCGGATTGACCTTAACCCGGATTTGAGATTTAGGATTCCGTGACGGGTGTTGTGCGCAAGACAGGGGATGCTTACCCTTTCGGAGCACCTGATCCCACTCCTGTTTTGCAAAGGAGTTCGTGTCTTCCAAGCTTTTGTTCCTTTTGTTTACGTTTAATCTTTTAGTTTGTTTTAATTTTGTCTTGTCTCTTTGGACTATGCACTGTTGGTCTCTCCCATGGGTATTGTACACTGGACTTGCATTTAAACTTTCCTGTTGTATAGACTGGAATATCAAAAGCTACACTGACTGATATCACAAATGTTGGACGCAAACCATGTGATAAGTTCGGCTGTGACAGTTATCTATTGGTTGACAGAATGTTATGCGCAACATAAACAGACTGTTCAAAGAAATTTCCACCTAAATTCGATTGATTTTAAGTGAGTTTCCTATTTAGAACTAAGATTGGCATGCGGTCATTTGGTTGTCAGGCGGGGATTTCAATCATAATTTCGATAGATGACTATCTTAAGTTTTTAGTTGTAATAAGGGAGTACATGTATATAAGTCCCTGTTGTAACTAAGATGTCCAAGGAGCTCTATCCTTATACTATTGTCCTTATTAGTAGAAAATACTGGTAATAGAATTGGGTATTAGATATAAAACTTACATAAAGCCAAATAATAAGCTAACATTCCTAGAATTTTACATTTTAAATTCAGTTATCTGTTCTCAAATATTTTATGGATGTATTTCCCACTGGGTCAAAGGAGTTTTCATTCGACGACCATCATGGATGAAGCTCAACACATAGGTCAGCACCTCATTTGCAACGTTTAGACCCTGTTTTTTTTCCATTTAAACGCCATCTATTAGAAATCAGGGGGAGACAATCCAAATTTGATGGTAAAACTGTGAAGTAGCCTATGTGTTCACTATGGAACACCAGGGGTTCTCAGTACATTGCCATTGTTTATTGTCAATTTTTGATTTTGACATCCTGATTTGACACCGATTTTGACATTAAGGACTCCACGACGGGTGTTGCGCGCAGAACAGGGGATGCTTACCCTTCCGGAGCACCTGATCACACTCCTGTTTTGTAAAGGAGTTCGTGGATTACAAGCTTTTGTTCCTTATCTTTTAGTTTGTTTTAAATTTGTCTTGTCTCTTTGGGCTATGCACTTTTGATCTCTCGTATGGGTATTCTACACTGGACTTTTGATACTTAAATGTTATTAAATAATCAGTCAAATATCTGAGAAGGGAATTGACTACTAAATACCTGAAATACAG
>JARWCS010354923.1:0-10891 GCA_034783895.1 Geukensia demissa
TAGTATTCTTGTTTGATTAACTTAACATTTTGGAAAAATTTTGGGCCAAAATATGCCCTTATCGCCCCTTCTCCTTTCCTATATTTGTGCAAATCTACACATTGTGTATTGCCTTGTGTTTATTTAAAGTTTCATTGAAATGCATCGAACGGTTTAGGATGAGATGCGCTTACAAGTTATGTTGACAGATGGAAAGAGAGACATGTTGATTTCTATTTATCTCCCAAACTTTGTTTGCTTTGGTATAAATATTTTTGTTGCTGTATGAATATATTATTTTAAATAACGTATTTTTCTAGATATTCTTCTGAAAACATACATTGATCCAACTTATATAATGAATTCTATTTTTACGCTTACAGTCTTGTACAATAGTAAGAATACAAAAAACACAACACATACAACTACCAAAATAGGTATCGGGAACTGTGAAACATGTGATTTCCGGTAATACCAGAAGCATGGTTAATTTTATTACCTTACATAAACTAGATGTACACGTGAACCAGTTTAACAGAGAAGTTTGGGTCTTCTCGTGTCAGACACTTAATGATTGACAGAAAGATAGTAGTTGTTGTGTTGGTTCATTATTACTAATTGTATTATAGCTAATCTAGAATTATAAGTAATAAATATAGGAGGAAAATGACCCTGGTAAGTTTTTATTTTTATACTTTAGACAGTCAAAATTTCAATGGTTATTATACAAACAATTCATCTCAACTTTAATGTTATTTATAAAAATTGCTCAGGTGTTAGCCAATGCTGCCAATTATGTTATTTACTATTCATACAAAATTAGATAACGCGAAATGTAGGCTGCGTCAGAAAGAATCAAGCCGGATTTGGTTTCAGTAAAACTGCTTGTTTTAATGTTTTAGGTAAAAATTAAGAATAATATCCACCAAAACGAAAAAATAATTACTTTGTAGAAACTAAAAGTAACGTCTATATATATGAAATAAATGACAGTGCTACCTGTATTTACATGAATATATAGATATCTTACCAAGTTCGTTTTAACTTTGTGGTTGTTTCATAAGGTAATAATAATTCCTCTAAATCTGTTGTCTTTATACTTTTCACAGGCATAACTGAAAACCTATTTGAAATGAATACAGCTGAAATTGTGTCACTTTTTATTTCGGTACTTTTTCTAAAGCCTTGCATCGACCTTTTTAAAGCAAGAATTCGACAGTCATTTAACATGATTAATACTATAGTTTAAAGAGTGATCAGCAAAACATTCAAACCAAATGAATTATTCTTTCTTTTGTCTTATTATATAAAGAGATTGGATCAATTAAAATGATGAAAAAGTCTTTTAAATTTAAAATCTTATTTTTTGTTGTTTTAAAACTGAAAATGGTTTGATCCTATATATTTACCATCGGGACCGTCGATTTCAACTTTATAAAGATTAATGTTTTACAGAAATTGTCTGAATTTGCTAAGATTCTAAATATCTACAAATATTCAATACAGAAAGAAAATTCACGTGTTTAAATATTCACGGCAAACAAAGATATTTTCATCATTCATCTTAAAGTTATAATATTCGTCAATTAATAAAAAAAGGATTAAGATTTCTTTCAAATTTTAGAAAATTTACTTTTAAAAGGGGGGAATTATTTTCTAAAGGATTGTACTGTGAGTTTTCATATTTCTTAATAATGCACGAAAACCAATTCAATGATTTCCTTTTTTCCTTATTTTCTTTTTATATTTCTTTAATTGTATTATAATTGATACATTCCCTCTTTGTGTGTCAGAATTTGATCATTTTGTGTACTTCATATGTAAGAAATGATGGTTTTTGTCTATACATCTTATAGAAAATAAAAGCATTTCACACGATTTTTAGGCATAACAATAAGTTCTGTGATATATACTTTTTGTTCTAACTTTAAATTGTATGTAATAAGTTATCGCAACAATCTATCGATTAAATAGCGTTAAAATGAACATTTAAATAGTGTAATGTGCTACAAGATGCTATATAAAAAATTAAGACTTTTCTGAGATTTGAGTAGTATTTTACTTTTTTTGAAACATTAATGAAATTTTTACGAAAATTATAGGTTAATCGTATCCTTTGGACAGCAATAGGTATGACAATCCGCACATTTGTTACCACACCCTATCAATTATATTTGTTGACAGCTCACATTTACCTTTTTAGATCTTATTTTGCAGAGTATATTTTAAAACGGAAAATATTATTAGCTTGAACATAAGAAGAAAACGAACTTAACCAGTTAGTTTTATGAGACTAACACACATTCTTAAAACTGCAGGACAAATTCTTACATGTTTTAACATGTTTATCCCTAGGACGGAGTCTGGGTGGGCTAGTGGTCTAGGTAGTTGATTTAAACTTACCTGTGCAGATCACCGTAGCATATCACCTATAGTGTGAGTTCGCGTCTGAGTTTTACCATACAAATACTGGTTGCGTTTAACTCGCACCACACTTGATAAGGTTTGACAGTTATCTGCCCAAAGGTCGTTGGTTCTTTCCGGGTACTCCGGCTTCCTCCACCAGTAAAACTGACTGCTGCGATAGGACTGAAATATTGTTGAAAGTGGCGTTCAACTCCAATCAAAAAACAAACAAACAAACAAAATCTTTCTAGTACAAAAATAAAAAAAATAAAAAAAAATACACATCTAACATATTTCTGACCGTCTAAGCATTAACAAGTTCACGTGTTTACTGGATTGTCAGTCTGTGTAATTCGATGAAACAATAATAATCGTTTTCATGATTGTTTCACTTTCAAATATTTTTTCTCACTTTTTAAAGAAAAAATGGGAAGATTGGTAGGATAAAAAATGGTAACACGAAAAGATTTATTCCACTTTATCAATTCAACTTAAGCGTGCTGTACCCACTGTAATGACAGTGAAAAAGTAAAAACGATTCAAAGGATTGTACAAATGCAGCTTTTTTATGTAAATTGTCGGTTTTGTGCTAAATTCAAAATATTAGTTATGTCGCAGAAATAGAATATAAATAGGCTTATTTATAACACTGGGAAATTTTTAATGAGTGATGTCCACAAAGTAGTAGTTAAGGCCCATAGTTGGCCTAAATTATTAGATATTGTGACACAACAATAAATTGTTGTGTAAAACGCTGTTTAATACCCGACTTTTAATAATTCATAACGTATTCTTATATAATTTTCATCCTTTCGACAAAAACGACAGGGCAAATTTGACTATTTCAACAAGAATGTCACATTTTCTATATTAAAATACTAACTTTTTGGAGCTGATCGCACAAAAACATCACGAAGTTTTTTTTAACTAAACAATTGTATTTGATATATCTTTGATTGTATGAGGTTTTGTTCTGATGTTATTGTGCGATATATATTACTATTAAAATCGACCAAATTTATCAAATTTTGTTTCAAATTAAGTAAATGTATTTTTTAATGTAAAGCAATTTCTATGTACCGTGTGACCATTGTAGAAGCAATGATATTTTAAAAGATATTTGGTTTTCTTTCTATAGACACTTTTCAATCCAAACAATAAATAACTTCAAATATCAGCCACTTTTTATTTTTAGGCAAATTCTTGGGCCAGAAACGTGGCTTTACGACCCTTTTCCTTTGCACTTGTAAACGTCCAATCTCTCCATATATTGTACCTTGGTTAAAGTACCGAATTCTGTAATGTCACTTTGACATAAAATATTCTCAATTAAACTTATCTTCTAACTTTTGTAAAATATTAAAACTGTAAAAATAAAAAGATAAGAAGCGAATTTAGTTCCTTTTAATAATTGATTTTACTGTTTTGGAATGTTTGGTAATCGGCTTTGGTCTTTTTTCATCACAACATTTCAGTTCCTTTAAATAAAACATAACATCCATTAGCACTTCAGTTGTTACTTGAACCTCCTATTAATGACTGTCTCTCAATATCAATATACCACCTTAATGTCAAAACAGTTGCTGCTATCTTCTACTTATTGCCAAAGGAAGTCAGTCTTGTTGAATGTTTGGAAGATAGTGGTTTTTTCCTTCTTGTTGTTAATTTTAATCTTTATCTTTACACATTTGGAAATTTACTTGTTTGACATGAAATTTATACAACAATGTGTTACAGAAATTGGCTGCATTTTTAAAAATTCTATAGCACTGAAAATACGGAAAGGCTTCGAAAAGTGTTGCACTTAGTAGTTGTCCCTACCGTCGGATTTGGCTTCCCATTTCAATTTGTTTTGATTTGAGTGCTTCTTTTGTTATTTTTGGATCTTTGACTTCCCATGGTTTGGTTCTAATGCTACTGATGAGAGGTTACTCCTTGAAATGTTACTAAAATTCTCCATATCATTCAGTATGCATTAATTTCATATTTTCCCTTGATATTTAAGGTCGGTTGAATAAATAATCATTTTAAGCTGTAACTTTGTTTTTGACCAGAGACGTCCTTATAATAATTTTTGAACAATTTAAATGATTTGATTTTTGGTAATGGACAGTCTGCATAAAGAACTAATTTCAGGATGCCATTCTTTAATGTGTTTTGTTATGTGTAAAAATTGTTTATTCCAGGAAGAATCGGAGTCTAAATTGACTGACAGAAATGACCAACGAAAGGACCAAGTAACAAAAAGCAGTCCATCGGATAATGACGATAATGTCAGTAACAAATCTGCAGTATCAAACGCAACAAGCAATACAACGGATATTAATAAAAATAGCAATAATAAAGCTGTAGTATTAAACGTAACGAGCAGTCCCTCAAACATCCAAGGCGACCGCAACAAAGAATCTGTAATAGCAAGACTACACACAAACCAATGTGACGAAGCAGTTAACGTCAGTGGAACTACGACAACTGAAAACAGTTTTTGGATTTGTAACAGGGTATGTTCTTTTATCAGCCAAAACCAGGCTTCACTGTCACCGATAGAGCAGGCATCTTCTATAAAGGTCGCGCAAATCAAATGTCGGTTGTAGACCTTAATGTATTTTTTACAGTACATATAAAACCAAATTATCTTAAAGGGAACGTAGACGTAGCTCGGGTATACACTTCACATTTTCAGTTAACGGATTCCATGATAGGTGCTTCTCGCGGCACAGGTTTTGCTTACCCTTCCGGAGCACCCGATCCCACTCCTGTTTTGTAAAGGAGTTTTTGGAGTCCGAGCCTTTCTTTTCAGTAGTTTGTTTCGAATTTGTCTTGTCTCTTTGGAATATGCCCTTTTGATATCTCGCATGGTCATTCTACACTTGTCTTTTAATTCGGCATTTGCACAATGCATCTTTCCTTGTCTCCAAATAATACTGTTACACTATATCCCGCTGGTGCTGGTTCATTTAATGTCTCAGTTATATCACTCACTGTGTTGTGTTTTTGAATATACTGTCCGAAACAGTAAGTATTTTTTGAACGACGGTACATCTTATAACCTCTTGCCTGAATTTCTGTTATTGTCTTTTTAAAGACTAAAGTGAAAACTAATACAATTGGTTTTTAAGTTTTGTTTATTTTCGTTATGTCCAACCATTGGTTGCGTTCAGGGGAATGGTTCAGCGTCCACAGGCATGTTTAACCGCGAAAATTTATGTGTCTGTTCCAAGACAGGAACATATACCCGTGATTCAAATTTAAAGAGGAAACCGTAAAGAAAAAGAATTCCAAGATACCAGAGTGGCAATCCAAAATCTTTCCACCCGAGGATAGACAAGAGGTTGGCTAACAGAACAGAAATCAAAGACAACAAGAGTACAAAAACCATTACTACACAAAAAATTAAAGTTTCACAATGGGGAAATCAAAACAAACCGTTTTCGTTGAGCTTTATTTCTAATACATTCTAATGGTCAATTGCTAGATGCATGTCAAGGTATGAGACAAACCTTTCAGTTTCTGTAGAATCCTGATTTCAAGTTCATCGGGATAGATCCAGTCTACAAGATCCCAAACTCAGATGATTAAATTTAACTATTTATTTATGATGGAACGTAAAAAAACAGGTTAGTTGTCTTTTTTCCCAAAAGCCCCTATAGGAAGTCTGCTTCATACAAACAAGATAATAGATCAGCCAGAATGGGAGCATACCTGTTACCAATCAGAATGACGGAAATCTGTTGAATCACATGCCCACCACTTGTAACAAAAATGTCGACAATAAAAACTAAAGCATCTTGCATTTGCCATCTTCAGCGTACTTCTTGGTTGAGTTAGAACGGTATGTTACAAAATAAATAAAATTTGTTCGTCATGACATCAAAATTTGTAAGTATACTTGCCAACTTTTTCCGACAAAAAAAGGACATGCAATTTAAATCTTTTAATTTGTATTTTAGTATTGAACAGTAAAAATGTTGAAAAGGGTAAAGCAATCAATTTTAAATTCCGTTGCAAGAAGAGAAGGACCTTGATATAAGGTATTATAATTCAGTACGGAAAAAAGTTCCATATACCTACGTATTCAAGTTTATAAGGAATATGTAGACTACAGATGTTCAGACTAAATAGGTCTTTTGTTAAGTTTTTGATGTATTCTTGTAACTACTTCTTGTATACTTTGTTGCAACTGGATTTTGTATCAGTGCTCGATATCTTCTTATGCCACATGAAATACTTTGTTAGAACTCTATCGTGAAAAAAGGAAAAACTCAAAGCTGAGTATTTTGAATTCATTTTACAGAGATCATTCATACGGAGTAAAAAGCGCCACCCTTCATTTGAACGACGCCTTTCAACAGGAAACTATGAGGCAAATGTCTACAAACGAACTTGCTTGGTAAAACCTCTGAACGGTATGTTAATAACAGTAGCTACGTCTGCTGCTATTGGATTTGTTATTTGATCCTACCTCACACAGAGTGTAAAAATGCCACAAGATTAATATATTATAAGTCCCTTGATAAAAATTTTCTAAAAAATGAAAAAAAGAATAATGGATTCTCAGATTCCGCTTGAAAAATTAAATTCGTCTGATTAATCTTATTGTCTTTAAATTAAATCTTATAAATCTTGCTCTATTTGAATCAAGTTCAATAGATCTGGCACTCTGAAAGTCAAGCTCCGTTTAAATCAAGACCAAGTCCAATAGATCTGGCACTCTGAAAGTCAAGCTCTGTTTAAATCAAGATCAAGTTCAATGTTTCTTTCTGTGATACGAGGTTGAAATAACATAAAGATAAATTTCTTTAAAAAATCAACACATTATATTATATAACAAATATAAAGCGATCGTCTTTTTGCTCAAAGGGACAAGTTCTGAAGCGTATTTATTAAGAAAAGGCCTAGCTGATTGTTAAACATATTTTACATATTTTGTTTTTTTACTTCTGAGCTCTAAGTGAGAAAAAAATCAAGAGTGTCATATTTGCATATGTATAACTTTAAAATCATTTATGTTTCACTCATAGCAAAAGAAACTGAAAAAGAAACTGACTGGAAGCTAGATATTGGAGATTTTCTGACGAAGAAACAAGAAGAAGAAAATCTTAAATCATATTCAAAGTCATTAAGGTAATTACATGTACTATATTATCAGAGATCTCGAAGAACATGGTTTTTACATATAAAAATGATGTTAAAGAAAAGCTGATAATATATAGGTCTCCAGGATGACTTCAACAATGTTACCACGGATGACAGTGGACGGAATATTTTTTTCTAAATATACTACGTACAAAACCTTGTTCTTAAACATCATATAAGGCATTTTTACAGTTGATTTGTGTTAAAAATTAACTGCTATATTGCACATGAATCAAAACAAAGTCGTGTTGTAAATGACTTTGAGGTTTATTTTTCTTTTTGTAAAATTTTTAATCATTTTTTATGGGATTTGTTTCCTTTACTTGAACCTGGAACAAGGAAACATATTAGAGCATTTAATTTGATAATTTGGGTACAAATCACCACAACATCACAAGTTTTGGTCAACGCTTGAAAAAGTATGGAATATTTAATATAATGGGTCAATAATGGTTCGATATAATTGAATAAATACATATTTAATTTATAAACCGATACGTAAAATTTCTTTTGTTATGCAAGGTGTATTATTTTGACAATTTCTAGTTGTCGTCTTCAACAGAATCCTTTGTTGAAATAAAACCTACTCCGAATTAGATACTCCTCTCAGGTTAATAATTCACATTTACCGGTTAATTATTACCTTTGGCAGGTAATAATTCTGCCTTTTAACTTACTGTCGCTATAATGAGTGCGTCCCTGCAATTTAAACGGGGCCATCAAAGGAAAATTAATAAACGTCAATACATGTATATGTAGTCAACAGATGAAAATGGAAACATTTTAATATTAAACTTAAAGTACTGATAAAGCCGTAGCGGGACCAAAGAAAAAATGCATTTGCAGTTTTAAATTTCACAAATGTAGAAGGTGCAGTATGGCTAAAACGGATTTTTACGCTTCCTAATACATACACATGATTAAATCACACTTACCTTCCAGATTTTCGTTCCAAACATAATAATCCAATATCACAAACTTCATACATGAACAAAAGTTTTTTACGAGATTTTTTCTATCGTTCTTATAAAAGCACTTTCATCATTGAAATGAAGTTTACCCGCGCGTGTTGTTTAAACACGTGGGTTTGTTATGAATTGTGTGATTTGGACCCGTCCAAAGGTAGTGACGAAAGGTACCCCAATACAACAAAGTACGAACATTTTCTGTTATTTGTCGGTTTGTAAGTTGGTTAAAGGATTCAGTACGTTTTTTTTTTGTTTCATAAAACAGCTTCGAAACAGAAGGTTATGTCTAAAAAAAGCTCGGGACTACTTCCTTCGCTTTTTTAGACATAACCTTCTATTTCTCAGTTGTTTAATTGAAATAAAAACCTACCTTCATCCTTTAACCTTTACTTACTTATAGCACTATTTGAGCGGAAATCATTCTGGTTGTATAAATAAAAAGTAATTTGTTTGTAATATCTCATTACCTTCATATATTAGTTATTGACGAACAACTATCAAATTCACAAGTATATTGAGAAAAAGATAATTGTTAAGAAGAATATTTGGAATATCTTTAAAATCCCAAAAAGTCATGTAAGAAAACGACAAAGAAACCCTGGACAGATTATGAATCAGTATAATAATATAGTTAATAACAAACTTATATGGAACGACTATTTTTTTCAATTGATGGTTAGTTTTTTTCTCAGGTTCAATTCGAAAATGGGAGTAATTTTCCAATAAACTGAAGATGTAGACGCCCTCTGAAATAATGATTTGGTTATTGTAATTTTAGAGTGCTTGCTTCGTTGAATATATCGTTTAATTTAGACTTTTTTATTCCTTTAAGCCAAAATTAAAATATATCAATGTTCTGATAAATGTTCAAAATGTTGCTATGCTTTATAGTATTTCAAGGAGTTACCTCTCGTCAGCAGCATAAGAACCCAAACAAAAGAAACTTTAGATACAAACATTATAGAAAAAGTATTCAAATCCAAACAAATCGAAATAAGAAGTCAAATCAAGCAGTATAGACAACTACTATATGCAATACGTTTTAAAGTTTCTTCGTAATATCAGAAGTCTAGAATTTAAAGAAATACAGCCGATTTCTGTTTAACATAACGTAATAAATTTTGCCAATTGAACAGGTGAATACCTAGTGGCATCGACCTAGTGGTTTCAAAATAAACGTTTACTAATGTTTTAATAAATGTTCGGACGTTATGCCTACGAACGTAAAACTCCTTAAACAATATGGTATTAGTAACACAAAATAACTTAATAGAACCAAACATAAAAAATACGTTTCCAATGGGGCAGAAGGTGTATACCATTCAGAAATACCTGTTCCTTCTTGTTTGTTAATGGGTTCATGGAACATGAGCTTCGGTTCATCTGTTTTCGTTTTGTCGTTTATCTTACTAAGGATTTTGTATTACTTCTATGAGTTTTCTACAAACTACTTAGACCAAAGTGAAAACCTATCTACACAAATTGCTGAACCCAGAAAGAAGTCAAAGGATAATGTAATTAGTCTATATGAGTTACAACCTTTAAACTTAAGAAAAAATTAGTAGTTTCAATAAAAAATTTAAACCCTTACATAATTTAATTGTTTGTGACATACACGTATAGTCTCATTACACGTAAAGTAGTGACTAATATATAAGTACGTACTAAGGAAGAAAGCCATATTTTACAGTATTTGTATTTCCTGCACTAAAATACTTCAAGATAGAACGTTGTAAGTACTAGCAGTTGTAGATAGCATTTTTCGATTTTTTTATAATGCAATTCATTGATTACCACGCAACTAAATTAAACAAAAACATCGTTATCACATACTGCTTTAAAAGAAAAATCCATCAAAAGATTTAATTAAAAATATTGTCAAAATGCACTCTTGGATTTTAACAAGACAATTCTTCCATCATTTTATAAGAACATTACAAAAAGTGGAAATAAATTTCAAAAAGATCTTTAGAATCTTACTTTTCCGTTGCTTTAAGATGGTTTGTTTGAAATAAGATATTTGTATATGTACAATGTACTACTGTTTGCTAATCCGAGAAAAAAAATACCAGAGTCAACTATATATCACACTTGCCCAATATGTGTGTAGCAATTCAACACATGATGAAGGTCAAATTTTACTTTTGTCTACAGCTTCTTTAATGGGAATAATACCATTTTAAAAATCATTTTCCCTGTGGAGTTCACTATCTATTACACTTTACTTATGTGTGCGTGTGCATTAAATTCATACGGAGACATCTAAAGGACAAATGATCGGAATTACTTGGCCCTTGCCGACAATACTAACATTTTGGACATTTACATTGTTTTCTGAATTCAGCCGGAGCTGGAAGTACCTGCACTGCTCGAGAACTTTCATTCATAATAATAAAAATAAA
>JARWCS010354933.1:0-10891 GCA_034783895.1 Geukensia demissa
CTAGAAATAAATATTTGGTATATATTTTAATTAATGCGAAAGCCTTGCACAGTTTCTTTTTTCCGTGAGTATATATATACGAACCGTTTTTTATCTGTATGGGCCGTAGCGGGTGATTTTTTTCGCAAGTCCAAAGTTTCTCAGGAATGTTAATGAGTTAAAATTCCACAATTGTCTCGTCTTGTTGAAGTTAACGAAAATACGGCAAGTTTCAAGCTATACAGCAATGTTCCTCTCAAGTTCATCTCTTTCCATCACGCTCAAGTTTGAATAAATATTTTTATCGTTACATAGAAAAAATGAGTTTGGTTAGAAGTACATTATAGTATCTTGTATTGTGGATTCCATTGGAGAATATGGAGATGATGGTGTTTTAATAGAGTCCATGCTCAATCTTGATTCGATATTTGATGATTGCCATGACCTATATGATTCTAGACTCCATCTTGTATATGCACTACGTAGGTCGTAACCATGCGGAGTTAGTTGTGTCCTATATGGTTCTAGACTTTTATATTCATTGTTTTGTCCTGTTTCGTACGTAGATATTTGTGAAATAATTGTTCCTGTACTTGATCTTGCATTATGTAATTTACACGGTTGCTTTTCATAACACTTAGAAGAATGATTGTTTTTTGTTTCAGTGTTGTTTATGGATACGATTGAAGATCTTGAAATTGTTGAGCGAGATGATTTGCTTCTTTGTATGCAACGAAAAAAGTTAATGTTTTCAAATTCATTTCCGGAGGATAATCTGCTAGAAACTCTTCCTATTTTTGTGCTTCTGTTTGATAAAATAGAACGGTTTGACAATCGTCTGCATTCCAATTCAGCATCTTTTCTGAACGATTGCCTCCTGGGCATTAGATAGCCATCTTTATCGTTTCTAACGTCATCGTCGTCATCCAGATTCATCATTACTACTTCTTCACAAGAATGGCCAGATACTGGGTATTTCCCTGGTGGCATACTGTAGGAAGACCGGAATGAGGACACGGATGACTTTGATATGTTTATTCCGAATATCTTACTGTTTGTCATAGGTTCTGAATTAAAAGCAGTTGCTTTACTACATACTTTATCTTCAGCATTTTCTTCTATTTTCTGGTGAACGTCTGATTCGTAAATGGTGTCAAGGGGTTCGTTTGTTGATGGGTAAACTCTTGAAGTGTGTGCAAATATATTAGATACCCTTGATACATTCAAAAACTTGGCTATTTTCCTTCTCTGGTCTTTCAAAAATATTCCTAGTGATATCGGATTCAGTAAAGGAGAGATTGATTGTAAAAAACAATAGACTATGCCTTGATTCATAAAAAATCTTGCATCAAATAACCAATTCACTGACATACAGTATAATACCAGTATGTAAGTGTAGGGTGCCAATGTAAAACAAACGTGAAAAATTAGCGAATTGACGACTTGTTTGATGAGTCTACGAGTAACGTTTTCTTGACCTTGATTGTCCCCAATATTAGCTCCATAAAGGACAGTTCGCGTGCGTCTTCTGTGAACCAAATGTATCAAATAAAAGGCGGTTGTCAATGTAACACCTAGAAATACTAACCATGGTATGGCAATGACAACCACTTTGAAGCTGCAGACTGTTATGAACATTGACGCTTCCGGTGGCATTGATACTGAAAGTATAACATATGCCAACCAAAAGGCCGAAATAATTGGAAACGGGCACCATTTGATGAACTTCGACTTTTCCACCCTTGCGTTGTTGCATGGATTTTTTATATTCTTAATTACGAAAAGCCTAAAAGCGTTCAGTAAAACAGACAACCAGATGTATAATCCTTTCGCCATGAAGTCAAATGATTCTGTAAAAATAATAAAACTTACATTAAATAATGATAATAAAAAAGTTATTTTTATTAGAAAAAATACAACCAATGCAACTCTCTTTTCTTATCAGCATGAAATTATTAAGTTTAATTTCTGTCAACAATATCACCGTTTATTCGCAGTTTAAAACATATATATTGGATATAAAATGCATATGAATGATTATAAGATGACAAATCTGAAATTATCAAATCAATTGGTTATCATGATAACAAATGCAAAACTTTATATTCAAAAGTTTTTATGAGAATAATACTACGTAAAAAAATCAAGCATGCCGCCAGAAACACCAAATGAGCATAAAGGGTTCATTTTAATAGTTGACGATGATTATATTGTATTTATTCAAAATCAAAAAAAGAATTATCCCACGTTAACGGTATATGTTTTACACTATGCAAAATCGTTTTACATACTATTATCTGCCCCTGACTTTCTCTACCGGGTTTAACATTGAGGGTTGGTCATCTTTGTTTTTGGCGGGAGCGCTGATGTTTGACCTAGATAAAATAATTTGAAAAATTGCGTATCATTTTTTATTCGGACCTCCTATTGCGATGTATATGAAAAGAATAACTTTTAAATTTCCATTCAGGCGCGCCTCAAAACATTTTTGCAGGTTATTTAATCCTATAAAAAAACTCTATGTCGGTGTTTGTTGGAGCGTGTTAAAAGGTTTTGAAAGAAAAACTGTCAACCGTATTCTTATAAAATAATGTTTATTTTGTAGATTGTTTTTTAGCAACCATGATGTATTTTAAGCTGCGCCGAGTTTTTAATTCTCTACGGGGATTTTACATTATAAAATTAGCCATTTGTTTACTGGAAGTGGCTCTTTGCACGCGCTAGCACGAGACGGGGAGTACACATTGTCAATGCTAAGTAATAATTAAGTAATTTAATTAGGATTAAATAACCTGCAAAAATGCATAATGTCACACCTGAATGGAATTTTAAATGTAATTCTTCTGATTTGTATTGCAAGCGGTTGTCCGAATAAAAAAATGTGCGTAATTTTTCAAGTTACTTTATCTAGGTCAAACTTCAGCACTTCCGCCAAAAACAGAGATGGCCAACCCTCAAGGTTAAATCCCTGAAGAAAATTTCAGGGGCAGATAATAGTATGTAAAACTCTTTTGCAAAGTGTTAGTTTTGGACCGTTAACCGTGGGGTAATTCTTTTTTTTTTTTATTTAAAATAAATACAAAGGTGGAAACGCACATATAATTTTATAAAGCCCAAAATTGGCACTCCAGAAAAGCTTGACATAGAGTATAGTGTATTTTGGATTTATTTCATATTAGGTATGAAGCATTAATCAGGGTGAGTTGTATCATATTTCCCCTTTTCAAGTCCATCATATGTCTACTTCCTGTTTGCTGGAGTAGGGGGATCTGTGTCCCATGGACATATTTTCTCTGTGTTGCATTAGCAGTTGGGCCAACAGAGAGATCTAAGGAAACTTCAGATTTGATAAAATTTATATTTGCTGCATAATCATGCCCATCAAAGGAACTCAAAAATGGTTGATTTATTTAAGGGCCCAAAGCGGTGTTAAAGTTTCATTTTAACAAAAATTGTGCTTTCTGGAAAGTGTATTTAAGCTTTTAGTAGTATAATGCATGGGCATATACCTTTTAGACTTTGCAATAAAGGCTTTTTTTTCAATTCTTGGCTAGACCATGATATCCACCATCATTATGATTATTTACTATAATTTTGTGTTTTTTTTTTAACTTGTTTCAGATGGAAAGTAGTCAAAAAAATAAAGACCTTGAACTTTTATTAAACATGGAGACCAAGATTCATCTGCTAGACATAGAAGGAATTACAATACCAAAAGAGCCACCACCAATACCAACAGAACCAGATAACTTTGATTTTGTTTATACACATTTATAAACTAGAATTTTTGAACTGGAAAAATTCAGAATTCTGATTTATCAGTGCAATTAAGGATATTAGTTTTAAACCATATTTTATTTTCTGGAGGAATTTATTAAATAAATCTTTATGCAATTTAGGATTGTGATCTCAGTTTCACATGTGCAGTCAACTTCAGTTTTCTCCTTCATATTGAAGTCTAATTTTTAGATATAAAAGTAAAATATAATGTGTTCATTTCTTTTAGTGATGCTAACTGTGCTGACCTCCTTGTCTTCAGTTTTGTTAATAATGAAAGGTTTGATATAAACTGCCTGAAAATGCAAAGTTTTAAAGTCTGCACCAAAAACTTTTTAAACTTCTATTCCAAAGTATTGATTTCAGGAATTCCACCAAATTTTGAGTGTCTGAATCTAGTTTTACTAGTGTCATACATAGGAGTAGTTGCATACTAGTGACAACTCTTTAAAAGAATCTCTATTAGCAGTTAGGTCAGATTTCTAAATTTGCAAGTAAAATCAAATTTATTTATTTTATTAAGTGAAAGCTGTCCTTACTTCCTTCCCCTTTCTTGAATTTTTGGTTTTGTTTTAAGCTTCCGATTGATCCTTTATTCCATGTACACTGTTAATAATGCAAAGTTTGAAATAACAAGAGCCACTTGCACTTGCAATTATAATCATGACAATGGGTGTATTCGATAAAAGCAGAATTATTTGTGAAGTGTGGATTTTTGCTATTTTACAATTTTTCTGTTCAATGCCAAAATTTTAATCAAACACCACATATAAAACATCAGACCACAGATAAAAACTGAAATATATTTTTGCAAAAGTATTTAATATTTGAATACTTATTCTTTCACAATATCCTACAAATAACTATACATAGGGACCAAAATACCAAGGTGACTCATGGTAAACATGTAAATAAAGCAGACTTGTTTTTTAAAACGTTAAAAATGCATTTTAATCATGTTGACAAATTTTCTATTTTTATTGCATCATATAAAAGCCATTAAATTTGATAGATATACAAATACAATCTTAACAATCATCTATTTATCTTCAAGATTTTCTTAGAAAGAACCAGCTCATTTATGGAATACATTTACCTAAGATTCATGAAAATTGTCACTTTTGAATGCTTGTTGTATGAATTCATATATCTGATGTGCAGTCAAACATGTAGTAAGAGTTTACCTGTTGGAAGAAGAAAAGGTGACCATTTAAGACAAGTGTTTTCTTAAATCAAATTCATTTATGATAAAATCTTATGGTATGGGGAATGAAAATGCTGGCAGCTTCTTAATACAGGTGACCAAATAGGCAAGTTGGACTGTATCTATATGCATTTTGCCAGATATAAAAATAATGAGAAGTAGCCTGTCTATTTTAGTTTATCTGGCTTCAGAATTGGTAAGCTAAAACATTCTAGTCTGAACCGTATTGATAATCAGATTGATACAAACCAATTAAAATACAAGAATATGTTTGTTTTCTGGTCTTTTTAAAATTTCAGAAAAGTTCATGGATCTGAACCATTTGGAGCACAGCCATGAGCTCCAGGAATGAAATTTAATTTTTTGTATCTTTGGTGAAAAAATTCATTACTCTATAATTTTCTTTATTAGTGACCATTGGTAGAGTGCTTGCCTCAAGCGCAGAAGGTCACAGGTTTGATCCGCAGCCGGCTCAACCCAAAGACATGAAAATTGGTATTTGCTGCTTCTCCACTCAGCAGGCAGCACTATAAGTTATAGGAAAGTCTGATTGACCCAGAGTCTGAATAATGTGTCTGGGTTAATTGGCATGTCTTCCTACGGAATGTTGCATTTGTGAGCTAGCACATTAAAAATTGGGCTCAGCCTGTCAGCCTTGTACAAAGCAGGGTTCATTCATCATCACTCTGTAATAACCTTTCATCCTAAATATGCATGAAATATTTGCCACTTGACATTAAGTTACATTCAAACAATCAATTTATGTATTAGTAAAAGCTTGGTGCTAATTTATATAAAAATGTATGTGTAATGTTCTGTTTGTATTGATTTGTCATTTACTCTGTAGGGATACATTATATAATCTTGTTTTAATAAACTGTACAAGCATGTTTATTCATGTGAGGTATAAATATCGTATTGCACTGTTATAGATATACAGAAATATGGAAGTGATGTAGAATAATTAAAATGAGCCATAAGATAATGTAAGGAGACAAAACAACAGAAAATTGGGTCAAGTTTTATTATTTTGACCTTCTAGGAAAATAAAAAATAATAGCAAAATCTATTTATTTATCTGGACTGGGATGGGAATAAACTTTATTTTGTGGTCCTTAGTTCATTAAATGTTAAACTTTTGAAACTTTTACTTCATTAACCTGATCACTTCATTGTTTGCACTTTAGTCAGAAATGTTACGCCTAGTTAGCTCTATGAGAATCGTTAAAAAAATTATTACTGCTAGTCTCTTGTTGGAGCTGACCTGTCCATTCAGTGAATGGTGTTGCCCAAATATTTTTACATTCTTTTCATTGATATTCTATATGGATTACAGAGACTTTTATCCAGGAACTGTGAGTGAATTGAGAGTGTGTCATGCCTTTCACCAGAAGTTGTCCAATTTCATTCTGACATCTAATGTCAGAGAATTGAATTTTCCAAGTTTTGAAATGTGAGGCAATTGCATGGACATTTAATATATATTACCTGTATCTGTACTTTTAACAACTACTTTGCTGATTATGCAATTAAAACATTTGTCACTTTTAAAAAAGTGCAGTACATTTATGAACAGGTAGATGATAGCATCATTTATCATTTTATTTCATATTACATGTATAGAATATTAATTTAATGGAACTTATATGTATATAAGGTATTTACCTTTGCAAACTTTAGTTAAGTTCAATATTCATCTCTTCAAATAAATGACATTTTAGTTTAGGTTATTTGTTGAATATACACTGGTTATAAAGAAAGAAATTACATATTAAAGTGACTAGCAAACATCACACCTGTCACAGTCTTATATCCAACTTTGGACTAAATAGAAATAGTTGCATATGTTGTAGATTTCAGCTTTTACAGATCCAGTTAGCATGCATTGTAAAAGAAGAACTCTGTAAATTTTACCTGCATAAGATGTTCAAAATATGTTGATGTATAGGGTACAACTGGTATTATGCAACTTATGGAGGAGTATATATATCCAAGTTCAAGTAATTGAAAGTATTCAAATTTTTCAGAGGTAGTGTTTTTTTTTTTTAATAAATGACTTATTTGTCTTTTTACAGATGAAATGTCTATTCATGTAAATGAAATGTATCAATGTTTTTAGCTGAGTTGGAATAAAGTTGAATTAAGCTTTTGGTTTGATAATGGTGGGCGTCAACATTTGTTTCCGGACAAGAACACCAAAAGTTTACATCTAATTTAAATGAAACTTTGGGATATTGTTAAATGTCAAGCAAGTTAAAGCCTTATCAATTTTGGGGAAATCTATTTAAGGTCAGGTCACAAAAAAACCATTAAAAATGATGAAACATTAAGGGTATCAGGACAATGACTTAAAATTCTACATCAGATTTAAACGAAAATTTTGAATATTGTTACATATCAAGCAAGTGAGAACCCTATTAATTTTTGGGGAAATGTGTTTCAGGTCAAGGTAACAGTTGCAAAAAATCATTGAAAAAATTGTAAAAATAAAGTTTCTGGGGGATAAGGCCAAAAAGTTTACATCAGATTCAAATAAACCTTTGAGATATTGTTATATATATATAGCAAGTAAGAATGTTATTGATTATTGAGAAAATTGGTTAAAGGTCACAGAAAAAGCTGTAAAATTTTGGTAAAAATAAGGATTCTGGATGACAACTCCAAAAGTTTACTTCAGATTTAAATGAAACTTTCGGATATTGTTGAATATCACTGAAAACCTATTGATTTTTGGGAAAATATGTCAAAGGTCAAGGTCCCAAAATTTAAATCCAATTATGTTAAATATTTTCCTTAAATTTTGAAAAGCGGAAATTTCTTCCTTAAATTGAAAGTATAAAAAAAATGTTTGCTTTGCAACCTGCAACTCATCTACTGCATCCCAATGCCATTTGATTTTGAATTTATTGTTGAGAGGAAAATTGTAATTTGTCTCTGTATTTTCAATTCCCAAATTGGAAATATGTGCAGACCTTGTTTTTTAGTGTAACAAGAGAAAGATTTAATTAAAATTACTTGATATATTGATTACAAAATAATTTGGTGACAAGGTAAAAATGTTTAAGATTTTTCTGTACTGTTTTGTCATGGTCTTTTGTCATAGATTATACTTTGTTAAAAATGTTTATACATGATTTTATATATTAAAGATCTGAAACTATTTTTACTATTTGTGTGATAAAACTCAGAAGAATTTATTTGCATCCTTGGGTTTCTAATGACAGGAGAAATGTTCTACAGAAGACAGTCATCAAATTACCCGAACCCAAAGATTGTCAAAACTTAAATGTCTTGATGAAAATCCAGATTTTTTGCCATGTTGTCATAACAAATATTTATAATATTATCCTAATTGCAAAAAAATGTGAGAGAATATGAATGGCAATAACATGAACTCAACTATTATATTTTAGCCAAATTACTTGGCTATTGTTTTAGTAAAGGAATGCTGGCCCCCATCAAAATTTTGGTTTCCAGATGAAAACTGAATATACAGATCTGAATGAAACTAAATGAGGGATTATACCTATTGGGAAGTGGAAGTACCGGTACATTTTGAATTAAGGGTCACTGGCTATAAATAGACCAATTCTGGAGGAAGTTGAGGTATCCAGTTGATATTAAACTCATTATCTTATTATCAGAACTAAACCAAACATGGATGGTTAATGCCTCTTAGAAATAGAAGAGAAAGAACCCTATTAATTTTTTGGGCCACACTAGGTCAAAGGTCAAGGTCACACTGACTCAATAGATTGAAATTTAGTGTTTCTGAGTGAAAACTCTTGAACAAATAAACATTTTTAAATGAAACCTAAGGTAATTAAACCCCTTGTGAAGAGTATGACATCCATTGGTTTTGGGGTCACTAGGTCAAAGGTCAAGATCACAGTGGCTAAATTGTCCAAAAAATAGGGCACTGGAGGTTTCCATATGATTACTCAACACATTGTCTTAAAAGACAAGATCACTTTAACTATACACAGATTGAAATTTTGGTTTACAGATGATAACTCTAGAATGAATTTACAGGTCTGAATCACACTTAAGTGAAGTATAACCAGGAAGATTTCTTTTGATTTTGTGGTCACTTAGCCACAGTGGCTACATATACTATATAAAATTTAGGAGAACTCTGGTTCTTGGTTAAGTTCTCATGCATACTATGCCTGGTGCAGATAAAGAATTTTATTCAGAAAGACTGCTACAGACTATTGTTGTGCTTGGCCTAGTCCAGTCTAACACAGCCAACAGCATACTATGCATTCATTTATCTGTTAGATTGTACTTATATGAAAGAAGAAAAAAATTACTGTGTAAGACTTGACTAGATCAAGTTTTGCACTTAAAGCTCACAATGTCACTAAATTTCGTAAAGGGGAATTTTAAGGTACCAATCAAGTACAAATTTCAGTAGGGGTAGGCATAATTTTCAGCTTGTTGGGTCTAACCAAATGACACAACAGGGCTTAAATTGGTGTATACACAGGGAAAAATGTTGTTGCAAGGGTTTGGTCATCTGACACCCTTACTTCTGGTCAACAGAAATGTAAAAAGTGACCCCAGAGTTGTGTCTCAACAATTTCAACTCTGGTATCATGACATCCACTAGGCTCTGCCATTTACAGAAACCATGTTCATTGTGACCTCTTTTAGAACTTTCCTCTATCAGTGCAAAAAAACACTAAAATAAACCCCAAAAAATTTGTATTTTCCCTTTGGTGCTGGATCTCACCCACCTGCCTGCCTCCTCACATAACCCTGTGGGTAGGGTACCCAGAGATCACCTATAATATCTTTATTGATTTAAGTTTGCAAACCAGAAAATGATGTTTATTTCAGCAGTCTAAGGGTTAAAACTTAATAAATATGTGTGTAAGTAAAGTTACCTTCTCACATTTTCATGAGGGGTAGATTGTTTAATTCTTGGATTGGTCAAACCAAGGTTGAAAATGAAAACTCTAAAGACATTATATTGCATTTGCTGCCTCTTGGCTATTCATGAAGCATTCTGGTGCTAGAGTACAGGCTTGTTGGCTCACAAAAATTTGTCCAAGTAGGGTGACCTGTCTTTCTGGTCAACTAGCACTTAAAAATGTTGCCCAGCATGTTGGTCTTGTACAAGGTTAATTCACACTAATATTTTCTCTTCCAAAATATGCATGAAATATTTGCTGCTTAATGTTAAGCAACATTCAGTTAATCATCAATCAGAAATGTAAACAAGAAATCTGAGTCAATGCTCACTAGTGATATCCCTGCACTCTATCAATTCAAGCCCATGGCAAACAGGAAATGGATGTCAGATAAATCTGAAAATGCATCCTGCAATAGAACACACTAGGGCTCCGTTTCATATGATAATTTAGCATGTACATTATTCCATTCATTTTCTTTGACCTTACACACATTGACATGTTGATATCGCAATCGTTTTATGAAATGGCAGCCAGCTAATATACATACATTTTCCGGACAATAACCAGATAAACAATTATCGATATAACCAAAAATGAGGGTGGAATGGGACACAATGGGCAACAAATTTTGATTGTGCAATGATTACAATGGGAGTAAGCATTCTTTTTGCATGGCAGTAAATAGTCCACTACCAACAGGAATGATATTGGATGAGAAGAGAAGGCCAACTTCATACATAATTTGCAAAAAAAATCAATATATAAAAAATAAAGGAGTAGGGGTGTTAAGACCAGTTTTTTCCCCCCAAAAATTACAAAAGTATTTTATTTTTTCTGAAATAGATTATATATGGGAAAAAAATATATCAACTATTAAAGGTTAAGGAAATGTACTATGATATATCATTATGACATCACTCTATGAGTGCATTTAACAACAAGAGATATGCGGAAACCGCATTAAAGCCGGATTTTTCAATGTTATAATAATTCTTGCGTTGTGCAGTACCTT
>JARWCS010354943.1:0-10890 GCA_034783895.1 Geukensia demissa
CAACAATTTAGAAAGAAAATCGTCCATTTATCTACCTTTTATTAATTGCAGGATAAAAACAATACATGTACATTGCCGGAAAATATCAAATTCATTTGTACCCGCTTCGAAACGGGTTAAAAACGCTCGGCAAAGCCTCGCGACATTTTACCCGTTTCTGAAGCTCGTACAAATAAAAATTTGATATTTTCCGGCATTGTACGTGTATTGTATATATATCTAGAAAAGTACGTCGAAAATGTTATAACAAATATAATCTGTGTAGTTCCATATAAAGCTATCAAGTTACTAGAAGTTAATGTTGGTTAAAATTAAAACATTTTATGAAACATATGCCCTCTTAAAGTATATGTATATAGTTTGTAACCATTTTGGTGGTGTATACCGGGTACAAAACTTTCAAAAGTATAGCCGTATTTTGTAGTAAGTTGGAGTACTTAATTTCTTACCATATGTGAAAAAACGTCAGGCAAATAAGCACTGACTGACACTACTGATGAAAAGGTGTTGACTGACGAAAAAATAAAGATGTACATATCACGGGGTATAACCTCTAGGTCGAAAATTCTTAGGAACGTACAAATAATGACGATTTTCTTAGGAGCGGGTTAAAATTTTACTAGAAAGTACTGATTATTTGAAATAAATCATCCGAATACAAAAATATTGGGACGTAGCCTATTCAACGACAATATCCATCAGCTAACAGTTAACCATTATCACCGACGGAAGAAATCACACGGTTCGAGAAAAGTTCGTGTTTTGTTTGCTAACGTATACCGTGTTTCCCCTCCCCCTTTTTGGTTACCGACAAGAAATGGAGACAACAAGTACGATTGGTGTTCAAATACATCAGTTGCAAGATTTCTTATTTGTCCCTTGTATACACATTGATTATACAATATATGTACTTACCAATAACTGTAGGTCATACGAAATTATGAACAATAAATATAAAATCCGAGGAGAACATAAAAAATAAGACAATATCATAGGAGATATGACCATCATTGAATCGATAAATGTAAATGAATATACATAAATATAAAAATGTATACAAGATGGAATGATGTTAATAGCTCTTTCATTGTGAAAATATGCTTAACTGTCAATCCCAGCAGCGCAATAGAACCATAAACGGCGAGCAAAACAAGCTATTGGGAGCCTCTGGTTGAATTATTTCATATTCCTTGGCGTTCGGACATTCAATTTTCAATAATGAGCGGAGCTGAACCGATCTTTTGCAATCATAGACCCTATAACTTTGTCAAGGGTCCTCTAAGTTTAAAATAAAAATCTAGCTAGGACCAGCTTAAGCAAGAAACAAAATGAGTCGAATAAAATTCTAATTGTTGCTCCTTTTAATAACCTTTATTAGTATCCTGTATGAGACGAGAGAAAGCGGCGGGAATATGGGAGGGTAACAGATAAATGTATTTCCTGTCCGCCCCACATGAATACTTGTAAACGGGGTCACATCACTGTCATTTTAGCCAAGTTGCAGTGAGTAGTCCCAAGCCATTGTCTTTTCGAAAACAAACAACCGTCAATTTCTTGTTAACGGATGAAAAATCTGACTTTAACAAAACTGATTATAGCTCTTGGGAAAGAAAAAAATAGAAATATTGATTTTTTTGTGGGGAGAAGGTTAAACACAATGACCACAAATAAAAGTCCGTAAGAAAACCCCTCTCCTTCTTCATGATAACTTAAGACAAGGTCGATATGCCGAAATTGGTCCTAAATTGGAACTTTCGATTTAGTAACACACGTAATAATCTTCTGAATGCTTACGCATTTATAAAAAATGTACAATATTGGTTTATCGTCAAAAGTTCAGTTCTTAAAAAAAAGCGGTTTGATTCTGCCAATTTTTCATAGATATTAAACATAACGTAAAACGTTAATTTTTATGACAGTTTTATGTCACGAAAACATACAGCATACATACCTCAGACCAACTTTCACTTTTGATTGTTTTAATTTTGTATTTTGATATAATGTCAAATAATTTATAAAATTCTGCTTTCATGGTCTCGAATGTGGTTTATATTTCCTTCACCAAAAATCATTGTCTTGCAATTATTGAAATTAAGCCATTGGCGTGTGCAACAGTTTAAAAGTCTATTACAATAGGTCACAAAAGGTCACGTTACACTTAGAGAAAATTGTTAATATCTTCTAATACGAATTCGAACACACCCACTCCGAATTTGGTTCGTCTCATTCTAGTAGCCTCCCGACGAGTCCATCTTATTTCTGTTGTTTTGGATTTTGAAGCATATTGCCCCAATAATTTCATGATTAGTGTAGGTTTCTCATCCGAATTGTTGCTCCCCGCATTAATTTGCGGGATAAAACTGTCTCGTTTAAAGTATTGAAGTATATTTAGGTTACGTGGATAGAAAATAAGACATACATGTGCCAATTGTTCGCAATCTTTCAAGAAAACCGCTATCCGACATTAGAAGGCAGTTGTCCTCGAAGAAAGTCTATCCTTTCGGCCTTTGAATAGACATACTTTTATTCAATAACACATCGAAGAAAGGCAAAATAACACTAAATATTCTTACCTCATACAGATTTCAAGCGGTTTGTTTACTTCCGGTTTTAGTCTCCTGGGTAAAAAATTACTTATTTATCCGCTCTTATACAAATTTCGCCCTAGAGGTTATACCCCGTGCTTATTTTGTTATTTACCACTCTGATCATAATAAAAAGTACTCTGAAGATGACATTTGCGGAGTGCTAGATTTCTTGATTGACAACATTTTTGAAATGTTTTGAAGACGTGTTGGCTCAATCTTTTGGTTTCACGTTCCGCTATATAGATGATGCCCTTTCACTGAATTTTCACTCAAATTTGGTGACTATGTTGGCCGCATCTATCTAATTGAACTTAAAATCAAAGATACTACAGAAACAGACGGTCTGCGTCATACCTAGACTTACACCTAGAAACTGACAAAAAGGACGCGTTAAGAACAAACCTTTACGACAAGAGAGATGACTTTGGTCTTCAGAACGTAAACTTTCCGTTCACGCATTGCAACATTCCAGCCACACCTGCATATGGAGTGTATATTTCTCATTCGATACGCTTGTGCTTTCTATCAGAATTATATTGATAGAGCTACTGAGCCAATTTTTTCTCACGGAAAGATTGACATCTTCCCACTGTCGTGAATTAAACTTCGTTCCTACACCGGTTGTGACTTGCATCGATTGTAACTATGCACCGACGTAACGCAACGGATGCCACTAGTTGATCAGGAATTGCTTACCCTTCAGGAGCTCCTGAACTCACCCTGTTTTTTGTAGGGTTCGTGTTACTTCAGCTTATGTTTTAAGTGTAGTGTTAAGTTTTCTATATTTGTCATTTTTTTTATTTTGTTGGCCATGGTCTTGTCAGTGTTCCGATGTAACGATTTCTGTCTGCCCAATGGTTGTATAGAATTCCTTTTTAACGTTTTGGGTGGCTGTCTAAATGACAATTCTGCCACATCTTTTTTCATTTAAAATATATTATTTAATTAGCCAACACTGTAAATTTTGATGTAGCTTATATATTATTCTGTAACCCAATATATCAATAAATATTCGAATTTTGTCAATTTTGATCTCTTTTATGAAAGCTGCAATCTGAAGAATTGGTAATTTTGTATTTTTCAACATATAACTTCTTATTTTTGTTTTGTTTCGGCCGAATTTGTTATCATTGATCTTGATTTTTTTTACACAGGAAATTTCAAATTTTAACGATTTCGTCTAAATCATAACGAGACGCCCATTTAGAAGTTGTATTTAAAATACAAGTTTACCAATGTTTCATAAGTATGTGACTTTCAATAGGCTATATGCGCATTCAAGGATGAACTATTAAATATTGGGTGGCTGGCACTAAGGGCTCATCTTAAATAATGTAGTTTACCTTTTTCGTATGATAAGTGATATTCCAGTCATCATTAACGTTAATACAAATACACAAACTAGGATAATAATACCTGAAATAAAAAATTCAACATTTTTTATGTAAAGTTTATAGTAAATGTACAAAAGTTTAGAATAATAATAACAATAATAAATATTATTATTATAATGAATTAGTTGTATTATCACTGCAATCTCCATCTTTATAATCATTCATTAAGGTTGTGAATTATTTACGACCATACATGTACTAGCTATTAAACAATCAATAATTTTTCTAAAATTTTCACACCTTTTTGCGTATTGATTCCCTTGTTGATATCTGACAATAAACAGGTCACTCGAGGTAATGATGAAGCCATATCGTGTTAAACATTACACCTATTAATTCTCTGATATGTTCTCAAAATTTATTGACGGAAACGTCTGAAATATATGCACAGTCTCATCGTTGTTTTCGTTTAACCTCTCTCTGGTTTGTGCCCATGGCAGACAATTCTAGCTATTACATGGAGGTTGTCGAGGAGTCAGCTGACACTAACGAGCGTTCAACGCTCGCGTTCCAGGGTTCAACGAATGCCGGTTGTGGTCAAAAGCTTTCTGCGATTTAAAATCAGTTCTACAAAAAACATAAATCACGACGGGTGTCCCACGCAAGCTCGACCCAGGGGATGCTTACCCTTAAGGAGAATCTGATTCCACTCCTGTTTCGTAAAGGAGTTTGTGGAGTCCAAGCCTTCATTCCTCTTGTTTTCGTTAACATTTTTATTAAGTTTATTTCGAATTTTCTTGTCTCTTTGGACTGTGCACTTTTCATCTCTCGCATCGACCCGTAACATATTCAGTTTATTTAGTTGGCCATTGATACTACAAGATGTGTTAAATAAAAACGTGGGATCCAATTATATAACGCACTCAAAACTAAGACCACATGCTTAAAATGAACATTTTACTGAGATATATTGAGCAGCAAGTGGTAAACTTCTTTTTGTTGGTCTCTGTTACATTGATGTGATCCCTTGGTGTTAATCATACTCATATGTTATGTATATTTCTATGGGTCGAAACATTTGATTACGTGACAAATCATGGAGACAGAGAGACGAAAGAGAAGAGGTTTTTCATAATACTTTTCCCAGTATGGTCTGTTTCCAGTTTTGGATCTGCTACCTAATTTTTCTTACCTGTTAAAAAATCAGATACTTAAATTAATTCTTTACTTTGAGCTGTAGTCTTTTTGATTGCTTCTTATCCACCAAGAATGCACGCTAATTAACAATATGTTTACAGTTTCAATGCAGCAAGGAATGACGTTCTATATACAATAAATTTTACTGTCTGTCGGAAGCTTAGAAAATTTAATTGAAAGTGACATTACCTATCTGAATATAGGAAAAGCACACGATGTTCCTTTCATAAGAATCAATTCCAGTAGTTGTTTTATTTTCATTTGGGTCAGCTGTGTTATTCTGTGTAGATAACATCAAACCACCTAGTAGCAAAAATAATAGAAAAATTAATGCAGTTTGACTCATACATAAAGAAATTGACAAATAACAAAAGCACAGAATTATCTGGAATTGTCGATTTTTTGTCTGTTTGTTTGGTTTGGGTTAAACGCCACTTTCAACAATATTTCAGTCATATCAGTTTTTACTGTTGGAGGTCACCAGAGTGTCGGGAGAAAACTACCGACCTTAGGCAGGTAAATATCAAATATTATTACGTGCGATATAATTGATTTCCAATTGGTTCAATTAAGCCATTGCAAAAACAAGTGACAAATACTTCATTTTTTCTTCTGAAAATACTTACATTTATTCAACACTGGTAATTTTATATTTTATATGAAAGGAATTCGGTGGTACTAAATGGGAAGACAGAAATCGTTAAAAAAATATGTAAGACCAAGTACATACATCACTCCACTTAAATTTAAACTAAAGCTATAATTTGTTTTTCGACTGAAAGCTAAAATAACGAAAATTGCTTTCAAACAAAATATGAATCCCCCGAATAAAGTTATCACGTTAAAATTGCCTCTTTATCATCTCTTACTGATATACGATCCAATCTAATTTTTGTCAATATAGACAGGTTAGCATGGTTTAGCTAAGATTATATTAACAAAAGAACTGGCAGACAACATCGAACGTAAGTGGAAAGTGAAATTGAATCTGATACCTATATTTGTTGTATTATGTGTACGTTGAATACGAAAAGGATCTTGTAGTGTCAGTCAACAATCCCATGTCTTATTTCCCCACAAATCTATAGAACAAACTGTTTGTACTAAATCACACAATTATTGATAAAACAAATTGATTATTTGATTGATTATTTCTCAACGTCCAGTGACAATTATTTCATACATATTCAAGGCGAGACCAAGGTATCAAACAATGAATCATAAATGGGGTGGGCTCGGGGTCAGGGTCTAGCCACAGAAAGTCAAAGGGACGGTAAATCATGTCTAAGCAAGTGGCCACCAACGACCACTTATGACAAGCCGCTGGAAAGGGGTCTTCAACGTGCTGAGGGCGTGGTATTCTCCCAATATTGGATTGACTGTTTTACGTCACCTATTGACGTTGGTTAAGAGTTGAAACATTCCATTCAACCAACGGATTCCCCATTTGGAAGAGTTCTACCCTGGCGGAGAAACCAAGAGGCATTTTTCTTTACCGCAGATAACTTCGGGTGGTCGAATATTTATACATACCACCCAATCAACGAACACCACTTCAGCAGTGGTTATACTTGCAGTTAGAGAAACTATTTTTTATACCCCGGCCTCCATCCTGGGCTCAAACCAATCGATTCTTTTTAGTTGGTTGTGTTTACTGTCATTTTTTGTTTTGTTTTCTGAGTACATTTTGGTTACATAAAGTGAAAAAAATACATAATTGAAAATAAAGCCTTTTTAACTCAAGTATTTTTCATGTTTTTGTCAGTAACTCAAAGATAATCGACAACTTTTTTCTGAGTACATTTTGGTTATCAAAAGTGAAAATATCGTCGAGCTATGGTTTTCGCGGTATTAACCGCCGATTTTGCCGTCATAAATACCGTAAGTTTAGCACTTGTACAACGAATTCATTTGTCGTACGAAAACATATGATCTGACGATAAATAAATAAAAAAACTGTTTTTTGAATTCTTTAGTATTTTTTTGTTTTTCTCAGTGCTTCAAAAATAACGGATATCTGAGTGTATATTGCTATAAACTGACATTTTTGGACGCTCTATATACTAAACATCAAAGGAGTCAAATTAATTTTGACTGATCTTTTTCACAAAACGCTAGCTTTTTCCTGAAAATTTTATATTGCGTTTCCTGAAATACAAGTCATGTTTGGGATTTTTAAAAAAGTGTTTCTTTAAACGTGTAGGTGAACTTTAGAATATCACTTATTCAGTATCACTTTATTGCAATTTAAGCAGTCAGATGCATATTTCAAATATCGAGAAAATGAAATATTCTGAAATTTTTAAAATGAAATTCTGAAGATCAGGAACAAAACAGACCGGAGTACCAAACCCTACCGGGATTAGAAGCATCCGACTTTTATACTTACATTTGGAACGACTCGTTCTGCTTACCAATCTAGATCAGTCAACTGACTTGAATATACAAGTCTATTGAGTCGTACACCAGATCATCTAAATGTGGCACAACAAACGAGGGACACTAAAACGTTCCGTTTGATTCAACGACAAGTCGACCAAATTATAACCTACACGACGTCTACTTACCAACATGCTACCAAGTTATACCAATATTTTAACGTTCCGCCAAAAACCGTCCGACAGAGAGCATTAAGTTGCTATGTAGGACGTTAAAAACCAACAACCACTTAAGTTTCAAACTAGGTAGTAGTGTTAGTTGTCTTTGGTGTTTGTCTCCTGAAGGTCATTTCAAATTTGAAAAAAATATTTTAAGAAAATTTAACTTGGTCTGCGGCACATTAAACAAAGTTCTACTTAATCTTAATGTATTTTATTTATTCGAAAAAGAATCAAAATAAAGGGAAAACACACAGTCTTTTGTGTTACGTTTTGTCTTTTGGTCTTTGATGTTACTTAATTTTAGTGATCTTGAAGTCCAATCTGCAATATTTTCGATCAGTACAATTTTTTTCTAGAAATAACTATGTGTTGGTAAACCCTAACACTTAAATTTGAAAAAAAGTGTGATATACTTGCAGCAATAATTTTGACTGCATATGCTTAAAATGACATGCCATAATGATTAACAAAACTAATAACTATGATAGCTATGATGAAACTAGAAATCAAATTTTCGCTTTAGACATATATTGAACACCAAATGTATACATAATTTGAGAATGGCCCATATTTACTGCTTTAATGGTAAACAATCACTTAAATCCAAAGATTGCAAAATGTTTTATAGGCTATAAAAAACCCCGCAAATTATATTTTTACAACATTAATGTTTTTTTTTTTGGTAACTTTATTTTGGGGGAATGCAAAAAACAGAAATTTCATTTCATAGATGTGGGGAAGGGTATGCTTAGGGTATAACCAGCATGTATCTCTTCTACTGTAATTATTTCATTTCCTTTATTATTTATAATTTTATCTAGAGTTTACCTTTTCTAATGCTGTTTAGGAGCAGTAAAACGTTTCCTCGATGCTTGATGTGTATGTTCAATTGTTTCTGATTATGGAAGATGGCGTTATATTTTCCTTTTGTTAATAATGCTATACTTGATCTCTACACTTTAAGAAATTTACGCCGTTACAAAAAAAGCCTTGAGGAAGTGTGAGCATTGCATGCAAAAATTGATTTGATTTTGTTTTGATTTGTAAACATATAAGTATATTGGCTGATTTACCTGTTTTGCATTTTTCAATATTCTTTTCTTCATTCCATTCGATGCTCCATTGGCCTGCACAAATTGCTGGATTTTTCTGTCGACAAGGTGTTGGACTATAATTGATATTACTTTTAAGATCCTTCGACACCAGCAAACAGTTGATTCCCTTTAGACCCTGAAGATATTCTAAAATAAACTAATCAGTTTAATATGTGATAATCTCTCTGAGAGCGTTTGTTTTATTTCCTTGGTTCAGTGAGCCAAGTGTATATATTTCTTACCCATTTGATAATCTATCTGAGAGCGTTGTTTTATTTCTTTGGTTCAGTGAGCCAGGTGCATATATTTCTTTTCACTGTACATAGGTATTTTTAATCTATCGATAAATTTCGAGATGATTATAAATTAGCTTACGGTATTAACCTAGTTAAAAACTTACGTCGCACAGGTAAAAATAGATTCAGTGTCACTTCTTATTATGTCCTCGAAGTGAACACATGGTACATTGATAAAGAACATTTGTTGTTCGAAATATTTGTTCATTTTAAGTGATTCGCCATCTTCACTAATTTTACCTTTTATTAATAGTGATTTGTCATCCTCACTTATTCATTTCGGTGTTGTTGTGATAGTCTGTAGACGTTTATATTATTTATATATTTACTCTGCACTGTATCGTTTTTCTCTAACGAGATCAAACGCCTAGAAAGTTCTTTTGTTTGCTATTTTGTCTAGACTTATATATATATAAACGTCTAGAAAATGAACAACGACGCAAAATAGGATACAAATACAAATAAAATAATAACTAAATATTTCGAGAAACAGATTCTCTTCTTCGGTAGTAACTGCCTGATTTATACATGAGATAGACTTTCATCTTGAACGGGAAGTTAAATAAACATGTCATTAGCATTTCAGACCGTTGGATGTATATTGCATTTTTTGGATTGAAATCATGTTATAATTATTCTTTTTTTGTAAAACAGAATCGGCCGCATCTGATCTACCTTTTCGTCCAAAAACGGTCAAATATCTTAAACAATGCCAGATTAAACACAGAACAAAATAGCATTTTCGTCATACAAAATGGAAATTTGTAAGCATGCAGTTAAAATTCTTTTATAATAATAATCGCGACAGAAAAGTCTGCAACCGTCCCATCATGCTATAGGTGTAAATATACTAAATAATTTCTTAAACATTTCAACCAAATTTTTGATTTTTCAAATTTGTCTAGCCATTTTGCCCTTAAGTTTAACTTGACACAAACCATATATATTCTGAATCGTTAGGGTAAGCTTCATTTTGTCTGAGAATATCACCTGACATTTAAAACCTTGTATTCAAATGCCGTTGCCCTAGGGGAAACCCATATCTGAAAATAGCATTTGACTTCCATAAAATCTCTTCATATAGGCCAGGTATTCAAAGAGCTATAACTTCTTCCCATTTGATCAGAAATGAACAAACTTAAATTCAAATTATTCCTAATAAAATTAACTTTTAGCAGAAGCCAAGATTAAACCAATCTATGAGAGACTTACAATGTGGTAGTTAATCGAGTAAGAATATTTTGTTTTGATTTGCACTATTTTTGCGTATGTTCTCAATCTGATTGGTTGATTTAGTTTATTGACACCTATAAATTCTCATTCTGAATTCGAGAAGACAAATATCCAGAAAGACAGGTCTGTTTATATTTTGTCCAATTTTTTATATTGAGCTACATTTACTTCTATGTGGTGTTATAAACAAATTTAAATCGCCCCTGTTTAAAATTTTTAAACTCTTGCTGCTGGAATTTCGAGAAAATTGCGGGAACGTCGCGTTCCTTTTCCTGATGTCTATCTATATTAAGGTTCATGATGGGGAAACTGATAACAACCCTATATTTTATTGTTTATCTACTCAAAACGTGTGGTAACATAGTATTTTCTTATTTCGGTCTGATAGTATATTTCTGCAAATATAAAAGTATGAACAAGTCGACATCGTGGAAATATTTTAAACAGCATTCACTCATTATTAAAAGATTTCGTTCATGTCTAGCAACATTCCAGCCGCACCTGCATACGGAGTGTATATCTCTCAATTGATACGCTACTCCAGGGCT
>JARWCS010354954.1:0-10890 GCA_034783895.1 Geukensia demissa
CAAACTAGACAGAAGGTATCATTCAGTTCTACCCAGGTGAGCGATACAGGCTCAGGTCCTCTGAGCCTCTAGTTTATTTCTGTAATAAAGACAAGGTTTTAATTTTATTATTTTTCAAAATGACAAGTTTACTATAAAACATGAATTTTGGTTATGAATCAGAGTTAAAAATATTATTAATGAGTCCAGTAAAAGCAATTGAATAAGTACTTCAAAGTAATATAACCCAGCTTCTTAGATTACAAAGGAAAGTTTATTCCTATAAACATGATAATGTGTAAAGTTTATGATGCACTGGTAGATGACATGAAGGTAACATCTAATTTAGCATTAATTATTAATTTGAAGATTCTCAAGGAATAAGCTTTTTCCATTAACTATTTGAGCGGATTGTATCAGCTGAACAGGAAATTGAACACAACCATCCAGTTCAGTTCAAGTGGTTCATCTGTTGAGACAAACCACAAGTAGTTAGCAAAAAATGGTTCAAACCGCATAATGGAAAGCGCCCTAAGTGAAAGGACTGACAAGGCCATTGCCTCATAGACAAAAAAACACTTAAAACATTACACAGATACACAGAAACTAAATATAGCCAACATTTACCCAAATATCAGAATATTTAATTACAAGTTTACTTAAAATTCAGACACATGATACACGGTGTAGAAAATCTCAGATAACAAAAGATATTTCTCAAGTCTGTAGACCCCACATTTGCACACAATTATAGTTATTTCTGTTTCATCCTACTAAGAAACCAAGTAAATCAAGAACAATATCTCTTGCAGAGTGTCATTTCTATGTAGAATCTATGTACCCCTGGTAATTTATTTCTCAAATGTGCAAAGCTCAAAGGCAAATGAATACTAGTAATGTGTACTGCAACAGTTCAACATCAGTTAATTTTATTGTGAAAAGCTTGATTGTCATATATGATCACTTTAGTTCTATGCTGTTACTATAATAACATTCTATTTTACAGGTAGTCCACAAAAGGAAGAAGGTCATGATCATGTACTTAAGCAGGTCACCTCAATCATTGGGTTAGTTATTAAAGCCATAGACAATTTGTGTACAGTTAGTGGCATTGATCTTCAAAATTCTGTATTTTCTTGTCTGCTTTCTTGGACAATTTGACTAACAAAAACATCCAATTTGACATCAGAAATTATATCAATTATGTTGTTTTTTTTTTAATTTGAATTTATCATGGCAAATGTCCAAATCACAAGTTTTATGAATACAACATCAAGCATTTAATCTGTTAATTAGTCTCATGGGGATAATGTAAATTTTGCATAAAATGAAAAAATATTTTTCTGATTCTGATGAAGTTTTTTCCAAATGATTCCTTATGAAAAATGCAACAAAAATTTATTATTAGCATTTTTTTTATATTCACTCATTTTTATGCAACTTAAAAAAATTTGCAGTCCTATTATGTTATGGGCTGCTGTCCTCCGTAGACTTCCGTTCATTAACTTTTGTTCTAAGGATCCATTTGAAATTTCAACACAATGATACCAAATTAAAATGCAGGTCAGGATTGATTTTGGATGATCTAACCCACCATTTTAAGGAGGGATAAAAATACCAAAAAATGTTTTTTTTTTCTTTTAAATGTATGTCATCAATTTTTTTTGTTTGATTTTGATGTTTTTATTTTAATTTGTATTATCTATGACAAAGCCAACATAACAATCCACATGGGCATTGACCTGTCTCTTACCAATATTTGGATATATGGGGCAGAAAAATAGCAATGCCCTTTGAAACTCTTTTTATTTCTTATCCCATTTTAATGGGTTTTTGTCAAATCATTTCTTATGAAAATGCAACAAAATTATTATATTTTTGGAAACAATGATCATTGATCTAGTCATATTAATGTGTCAAGCACTTCACTGTGTCCAGCCAAACTGCTGACATACCCAAAAGTTCATTTGTTCACTTTTCATATGTCAATGTGCTGCAGTCCTATCATGCTGTGCTTGCAAAGCACTTAAGTTTTAAATTAAAATTTCTTAGTTGTTTTGTTGCATGTTAAACCTTGGATTTTCCTGTCGCAAATTGGGTTAAATAGATATTTGCAACTGTAAAATCCTTGATTTATGTCCGCAAGCTTAAAAAACAAAACAGTTATCTCCATTCTAATGCAATTGTTATTCAGATCATTTGATTTATATGAAAATGAAATTCTGCAAAATGTCATAGAAACAACAAAATGTCACTTGAATGCCTACATCATGAATTGTAAAATACCTGTATGCTTCAAATTTGGATAAAATTGTTCTTGGACATATAAAATATTTTGTGTATTTCATTTCATTTGACAAACAATAAATCTATTATTCCACCATAGTGGCGTTTTATGATTTCAACTTGGTAATGGCAAATAGATTGTAGATTGCTAGGCTAATGTCTCCTCCTACCCTTCACAACTCTATTGGAAGAGTCCACATTGAATACAAAAATGAGGGATATGGGGTAAATGTCAGAGAGACTGCACTCCAAATACAAGAAAAACAGAGTAAATTACAACTTTAGAGGCCTCCACAAGGCCTTCAAAAGTTGAATACCACTCCTTGTGAAAACCGTAAATCGGCCCAAATAAAAAATCCTATAGGCGTAAAATTTACTGCCCTGGGCACTTTTGAGCTTTTTTCACCTTAATCCTTGTATGGTAGGTTTATTGATATGTTTCGGTTTAATATTTTCACTACATTAAAAATATTTTTACAGCCAATTATCAAAATTACCAAAATCAGTCAAAGAATGGGATCAGTTCATACAGTTCTTCAAGGGAGATAACAGCTTTAATCCACCTTTACCACCAACAGTTGAGCCTGATGGTCCGATAGGTGGTGATAACAAAGCTACTGAAGGTAAATGTATGTTCAAAATTGATTGCAAAATATAGTTATAGAGCTTCAGTTTGATTTGATTGTGGTTAGAGGTCATTTCTAAGACATGTTTATATTTTCCCCAAAAACAACACAGCAAATCAGACAAATTTGGCATTTATTTAAAAAAATGAAAAATAGAAGACTGAATGGCATTTCAAATATTTTGAAATTACATTTACAAAGAAAACCAGTTTTCAGTTTTTCATAGGAGAGTCTTTGGTATCTGTTCAACCTGATTTTTTCTTTGATTTACAATACCAATTATTTTCTCATGAACATTTCGCATATCATCATGATCATTGTGTAGAAAAATTCTTTAATGTTGTGTAAAAATCTGTTTAGATCTGGAATCAATGTACACACCTTATACACCGACGCAGTCTTTCACTGTGTACAACTCTAATTTTCCTCAAGGTAGGAAATTTTATTTCTGTGGTGTTTTTTCTCACAGCCTGATATTGTAGAGCTTGAGTGTTTGCCTCATTCCATCTTTACAATATTTAAGTTAGTGCCCTTTCCATATATTGTAGTTCTTTTTAGAAAATTCTTTGTATGTGTGATGTAAAAAGTTTCTATGACAGTAGTTTAATTAACAGTACAGCTTTCAAATGTTAGTATTTTCTAAAAAGGGAATAAAACTTAGAAAGTTATAAACCTTTAAAATTTAGAATTTTTTTTCAGATGAAATGTAAATTGCCTAATTTGGGGGGGAAAATGAGAAGTAGATCTTTCATATATATCGAACATGTTAAAGACATAAAAAAATTATCTCGATTTATTTTTGTTTTTTGTAACCATTTTAAAAAGTTGACTATAACCTGATTTAACCTGTCTCACTGTCTCTGTGTGCATGCACCTGCATGTGCATATTTACATGTGTTTAAGGTTTTTGTCATAACTGAGTTAAGCAAGCATCTACATGATCTTGTTTGAAGATAATGTTAATCAGGAAGCAAATTTTTGTCTTTCTGACATACAGTTCACGCTTGAATGACTTTGGTTAAAGTTGATCACCAATATGATAAGAGGTAGAATTGTTTTGTATGCAGAGTATTTTGTGGAGGAGTAAATTTGCTGAGAAAAAGCGACTGAATGCTTTTTATGTTATACTCAGTTTATTAACAGGGTTTTATATAAAGGGTCCAAGTTATAGATATAAAGGGGCGTCTGAGGCTCAAGGAAAACTTCTAGGCAAATTTAGCACAGAGTGACTCGCTAGTCAATGTTTCCCCAAGTCTATGCAGGGAAGTTGAACCTTTTTATTGCAGATTAGCTAATATTTTATCTTCCCAGTCACTTTTACCTTAACACATTATAATGCATACTATAATCCCCATTGCAAACCTGTCACTTTCTTTCCAGAATTGCCATGAATATTTTGAAATCTTTGCACTGTCTTTGTTGAATTGAAAATTAGCATCTCTAGAATTGACTAGTCCTCATTTTATCTGTACTAAATAATTGAATCTGGTAAAAAAGCCATCTAGATATAATTAATCTAGTTCTGGGACACTGCTAAGACAGCTGAAAATTAGCAATTGTTACTAGCTTGTAAAAATGCAGATAGCTCGACGTCTGCCTATTTGAATTTCTCTCATTCTGTTTAGTTTATTTAATTTAACTTTCAAGTCCTGATGAGATAAAAGTGGCAAAATTAAAAAAAAAATTCTGTTTATATCTTTGAAACCTGAAAACATGTTCACAAACTGTGTCGAGAACTACGGCTCAACAAGAGAAATATGACGTTGGATTTGTTATAAAGGAAATACATTTGAGTACTTAATCAATATAAAACTGTAATTGAAAGTTGGTGGGTGACAGTTGAAGATTTTTGTCAAACAAATACTTAATCAAATATCTTCACTTTTACCTCATGTTTAAACATATAGTATCAATGTTATTTAAGAACCATAAGTAAAATAGACAGTTCATTGAAAGAGTCCACTGTGGCAAGAGTTTGAATTTCATTTTGTTTGTATGTATATGTTTGTGTGCGAACTAATTCCTTATGTAATACAGGAGAATGAATGTTGTTACAAGTGTTTTACTTACTGAATGTCTCATTTGATTAAGTAGTCAAAATTCCATTAAATTATTGAGTTAACTTTTTATGGGCACAGGACCAGTTGTTGCCAGGTCTCCTGTATCTTCTACTTATATGTTACATGTGCTATCCTCACATTGTAACCCCTTTAATATTGATTGTTTTAAAAGTAAGACTATCAAATAAATGCCACTAAGACATGATCCACGTCCTACATATGTTAAGAATAATTATTCCAAAGCCAAATTTAACTGCGTGTCAAGTGCTTTTCTGGATTTCTGTTCTAATGCATACCAATGAGAGGTTACTCCTTGAAATGTACATATAGCATACACAATATTTTCCATATTTATTCCTTATTTTACCTTCATCAGACATGCTAGGGACTAAAAATTAGAAAATCAGTAAAACTATATGAATTTCTATTTACATTCATTATGTTCATGGACCATCATGACCATTCAGTGACATTCTATTATTCCCACAATGGCATAGCTACAGTTGGTCTTGTGCTAGTACTAGTGTGGTTCAAAACTAATCAGGACTTCAAATACACTGTTAGGTTAGTGTGATTAAACAGTAGCCTGTGGCCATGCATCACTTTCAAGGATCTGATATTTATAATTTATTTTAAGGTCAAGACTGAAATTATAATCAGTATCTCAGCGAGCAGAAGGAGCTGTGATACAGATGATGATTTTGGTTCAAAAACTTCCTCTAACCTTTTTATTGGCTAAAGTCAGAACCATCATCAAGTGACAACTTGCTTACATTTAAACAACTGTAGGCTGATGTGCGCCTGGTTCTAAACTGATCAAGTTTTGATAAATCTCTATTTAATTTCCTGTTTTGGTGACCATCAATCTAACTACATTTATATGAAATATCCAGAGGATTCTGGAAAGGTCAACAAAATAGAGAATATGATGGTATGATTTAGATCCTTGTAAGTGAAGCAATGACATGGGATCTGTTTTTTGGCTATTATAATAATGTAGTTAGTAACTATATTGTATCTAATATGTATATGACTTAAGTTAGTAACTATATTGTATCAAATATGTTTATGAATGTAGAGAAATGAATTAGAGAATTTGATTTTTAGTACAATACATGTGTATTAAATTGTTGCTGCATTGTTTAATTTGAAATTTTGTTGTTGTTTTAAAAACTGATTCACTGGACAATTGAAAAGAATGGAGCTAAGTAATACCCATTTAAATTTGTCAGCAGTTTGCTAATAAACAAAACCTTTAAGAATTTAGTCTTGACAACAAGAAATAAGTTTCAAAATCGATAATAGTGTAGCTGTTCATGTGATACTGTAGATTTTAAATGTGTGAAACTATTATGTTAATTTTTTATTTTTCAAGATATGTGTCCACTGTTCTTTGTAACACCACAATTTTAGCTCCACCTGGCCTAAAAGGCCATGTGAGCTTTTGTCATCACTTAGCATCCTTCTTCTGTTGTCTGTCCATCATCAATCGGTCAACAATTAAACATCTTATATGAAAGTCCTCAGCCAACTCTGACTTCAAACCACTGAGCAAATTGTAACCAAACTTTGGTGGAAGGGTCCTCTACCAAAATGTTTATGGGATCTCCACCCACCAACCAAGAGGCTGCCACGGTTGAATGTTTGGTGGAATGGTCCTTAGATGATTTTATACCAAAGTTGTGTCCAACAGTCCTGCCTGCCAACCAAGTTGGCTGCCACATCCGGACTTAGTTCAGCATAGGACCCTATTAGAAAGTACGGTGCAATGTTCTTCCAAAATTATGTAATGCACACCTGCCTGCCAATTAAGTTGGCTGCTTCAGCCAAACGTGTTGTAAAATAGGACTGTAAGGGATATTCACTTTAGAATCTTCTTACATGTCTTATGTGAAACTACTGAGTCATTAGTCCTCTATCACAATTTTATACAATATTCCTTCCTGGCAAGGATCAGTGAGGAGTCTCTGTCAGGTGAGCGATACAGGCTTCTGGGAGCCTCTGGTTTGTATTTCTGTTTCTATTCACTTCTAAAATATTATATGAACAGCACAGTTATTAGAGAAATGGTCGCAATCATATTTTCTGTTTTGTTTTGATAATTTGAAATTTTGTTTTTGGATTATACTACTAAATAAGTCTTGTAATTAATTGAAAGATATCATAGGACCATTTCCAACAAATTTTCAAGAATTGAAGTTTCTAATTTTGTATCAACAAATCTTCTTTACATTTCAGGTGAATTAGTTAGTTGTATACCGCCCATGGCATCAGTTCCGTATTATGGTCCTACTTTCAGGTATATTTACTTAAATTGGACAGAAAGTCAAAGGTCAATTAACTTACATCATGTTGTACATAAATATACCATTACACAGTGGCCAACAAGTGTATATGTGTTGTTTTTTTTAATTTATATCTGCAAAAATAGTTAACTAAATGCAAGGAAAATATGAAAAGAAATACATGCAAAACTATTGTCAGAATAAAAGTAATTTTGGTTGTTTGGTTGATTGTTACCCATTTTAATTGTGAAGAAGTTTGCAATGTAATTTGGCATACTGATAACACTCAAAAAAGTCAATTAAATCATTCCCCAACCAAAACGAGGAACATGTCCATACACAGACATCCTGTATATGACAAGAAAATGGTCTTGAATTTTACCAAGTTCTTCCTGATCAAAATAGAAAATATTTTTATTTAAATATTTGTTTGCTGTAACTAATGGTAATTTTCTATTGCAGACCACCTGTCTATCAGTCACCTCAGTCGTCAAATCACTGCTCCCCTAGCAACAGTCGTTCATCATCGCCGGGGGACACTGAGGTCAACCAGGTCACAGCACTATTAAATAAACTTCAGCTACAGAAGTATAAAAATAGTTTAGATAAGCTGACTATAGAACAGGTTTGTTGACACTAATAATTTGAATGGACAGATTCAAAAATGCAACTTCCATCCTCGTAAAACGCTTTGTGTAATCTCAGCATCCTCGTAAATGATGTCTTAACCAATGAAAACCAAGCAGAACATCGACGTTCACAGTCTTCTAATGCAATTCTGAAACGGTCTATTGATTTTCAATCCTAATTTCTTATTTTATGAATGGAGTAAAGCCCAAAATCATTGGAATGAGAGAGAAAAAGTCGAAAGAATGCCATGAACCATTGAAAATATAAAGTGAATAAAAATTAAAAATTTTGAGAAAAATTGGTCCCTTAATCAACTACATATTGTTTTTAACTGTCATAGATGTGGGGATATATTTTTCCTGGTAAATCTCTGTTTTGCATGAAAATTTTAAACAAGTAAAGGAAACTGGTTCTGATGATCAGGATGTATATAGATATTAAATGATAGTTTGCTCTTGTTACCGAAGAAAATTATTTGGTCATTGTGTTTACAAGGCTAAACTGCCTCTTCTTTAAAGAAAAAAAACTAACTAAATAACCTCACTAAAATGATGGTCAAGCATCAAGGCAGTATTGGAATAAAGTTGAAACGAAAAAAAAAACAACATTGATTAGTATTCAAAAAGCAAGGTAACTTGGGTTAACCAAGGGGAAAAATATATCTACAGTTTTATTAAATAGCTAAAAGATACTGTAAAAGTGAAGATTACTTGAATAAACTTTATTAAAATTTCATTTCAGCTGTCTGCAGTGCCAATAGATATAATGGTGCAAGATTTTGGTGTCAGTTCTGATGATGCAATGACAATCATGGCAGAGTTAGATGAGAGGTCAAGGTAACTTTCTTGAATAGATATAACCTTTAGTAAAAATTGTTTTTAAGGTAGAAATATGGCTTAAATTAACAAAAAAATATATCTTGAAAATCCTTAACAGAAGTTTGGTCAATCTAAAGGTTTTCTCCTTTAATATCAATAAGACAAACAAAGTGATAATGAATAGGATCTCAGGAAGGTCCCATATAAAATATTCTCATTATGTTCCACTTACATTACACATGGTGGAGGTGGGGGCTGGGTGACTGAGTGGTGTGGGTAGTTGATTTAAACTTATCTGTACAGATCACTGTAGCCTTTCACCTTTATGGCATGACTTTGTGCCTGACTTTGTATCACTACAAAAAAGGGTTAAGTTTGCTTCACATGGCATTGTTTGAAAGTGTTAATTGGTCATCTTGGTGTGTCTACAATCAACATAGTATTTATGCAACTTACATCTGTCAAAGTACTGCTGTGAACACCTCAAAAAGATTTTCAAGATCAGTCAGGAGGTTACAAGTTTCATGATTGAGTAATTGAAAAGTTTAAATAAACGACAAGATGTGTGTTGTTTGAAATTAAGTCATAAATTATAAGAAATGTATATCTTTTAAATAATATTTAAAGTCTCTTATTTAAAATAATATCTATTACAACAGATAACTGGACATTGCTGCATTGTAAATTTTCTTTTTTACAGAGAAAAGCCATCAGTACGACTACCAAATGGAATAATTGAACCTGGAATGCCTGGACCAATGTCTCACTACCCGCCATGGTATACGCAGCATCCCCCACCACATGTATATCCTGTCATGCCTTACCCTTTCGCAAGTAATGTTCTGGCTAATAAAGATACCTCTTCCTCAGAAAACTCTAGTCCCTCACGAAGTCCTGTACCACAGAAGAAACCTCTACAGAAAGGCACAGAGAGTTCATCTGATGACAGTGAGAAAGGTAAAAGTAACATTTCGTTACACCAGACATTAAAAAACAAAGAGGTTATCAACTTTACATTTGTTTTACATATCACTGACACTTTCTGTTATATTAAAATTTATGTACGGAATTTTACATTGTTAGGCATTGATAATCATATTTTTTACAATTTATTTAGTTAAACATTCAATTTTGATGAGAAATTTGAAGGTTTAACTTTCAAAACTGTAAAAAATACTATTATCAGTGTTTAAACATTGTAAGATTTTGTTTCTCTAATTCTGCAATGGACTTATTTTAAATATTGTCTACAACCCCAGCTGAATAATATTGTTGTCAATCCAAGTCTGCTGAATTGCCCATGGTGTTGATAATCAGTGCACACAGAGTGATAATACATGTGTACTGTTTTAAAAATTGATCAAATGACGTGAAAAGCACATAAGGATAAGAGAAATTTTGATGACATTTAACAGTGAAATGGAAAGAAAAAGCAGCCTAAATATATTCAATGTTAGAAAAAGAAATGTTATAATGATTTGATATAAATTGTTGCAAATTAATTTATAACACTGAGTTTTGGGATTCGGAAAGTTCATTATAAAATCTCATTTTGTTCTTATCAGGAAACAAACAAATAGCTGAATAGTGAAATTCTTCATGTTTAAAAAAACTTTTAGAACTTTTGAATCAAATATAACCAAGAGGAAGCTCAAGAAAACTGAAGGGCGTGGCAAAAGGGGATAAGTCAACAGACATGGCAATCTCAAGAACATGAACAAGACAGATCATGAGAAATAGTGTAAATTTAAAACAGGAAACAGTTTATCCTTAATGCAAAAAATAAAATGAAGTGGAAAACATGGACAGTCCGTGCTACTGCTTGACTAGTTTTTGAAAAAAACTTCTCCTTGGAAACTAGTTGGCTAAAAGTACTGATAATTTATTTATTATTTATAAGAATTATCTCAGGGTGGTCTTTAAGAAATCTTTTCATTTCTTTTCCAGTCCGACTTTTTACATGGTTGCCTTGGGAAATTCTTGTTTCTGATTAAATTTTATTAAACATCAACTTGCCTGGGTACACAGCTTTATAATTTGAGCTGGATGTCTTTGTAAATTTTCACATTTTGTTCTCATTGGAAAGCATATGCAGCCATGAACAATTCATGTTTACAATAAAATGATATTTTAACCCTTTCGCCGATGAGTCCCGGTTTTCCGGGATCTGCCGCTTCAGACAGCCGACGATGAGTCCCGGAAAACC
>JARWCS010354965.1:0-10890 GCA_034783895.1 Geukensia demissa
TGTTTGCTTGTTTGAATGTGGTTTAAGTCCACTTTCAACAATATTTCAGTCATATCGCGGCGGACAGTTTTTTACTGGTGGAGGAAGCCGGAATACCTGGAGAAAATCATCGACATTGGGTAGGTAACTGACTAACCTTATCACGTGCGATACAAGTTAAACGTGATTTGTTTTTGTATGGTACAAACCCAGGCTCGAACTCAGGCGTATAGGTGATAGGCTACGATCATCTGTACACGTTAGTTTAAATCAACTACCTAGACCATTCGGCCACCCAGACCCCCTAATTTTCTATGAGACAGCCATCCAAAACGTGTCAATTATAATCAATTATAAACATCTACTCATCGCACTAATCATGAGGCCTTCAAAAGTAGGTTCGACATGTCTCATGTGCCTGTCCCAAGTCAGGAATTGCTGTCACAGGGTTGTCCTCTTGTTATACGTTTTGTTATATGCACATTTTTTATACAATTCAGGTAAAAGTAGTATTAGTTTTCGTACGACACCTTTTTTATTTTCTACGATTAAGAGCTTTCACAAGGAGGAGTATTCAACCCTTGTTGAAGACCTCTAGATTTATAACTTCTCTCGTTTTTTTCATGTTGCTGGAATGCAATCGCTCTCACAAGTTAAATAACAAACGTAACTAGTATCAAATTACATGAACATCAAAAACATTTTTAGACTTGTCTGACAAGAAATTTATCAAACAATGTTTTACAGAAATTTGATGCATTTGCTTAAATTTTAAAACATTGAAAATAAGGAAAGGCCTCGAAAAGTAATGCACTGAGTAGTTGTCCCTGCCGTCGGATTTGGCTTCCCATTTCAATTTGTTTGGATTTGAGTGCTTCTTTTGCTATATTTGGATCTTTGATTTCCTATGTTTCGGTTCTAATGCTACTGTTGAGAAGTTACTCCTTGAAATGTGCATATAGCATACCTAGATTTTCCATATCTATTTAACATTGGTAATTTTGTATTTTGAAGAACTTGTCTTTTGGATCTTGTCTGCTGTTTACAGTTTCTCTCTATAATAGTTTTTGGGATAACAATAAACTCAAACGGTGTAAAATGTATCTTTCAATGTCAAAAGGGGTCAAGTGATAATTTCAGACGTGCCATTAAACCTAGTCGTGTCTTTTGTGACAGTTTCTGCTATAATAGACAAAGCTGCCATTTCCTATAGGGTCTACTGTTGGACTATATGATGTCAGTGTGGCCAACTCGGACAATATTTTAATTGATAACCATCCACTGATAATGCCTGTAACATAACATAACATATCATTCAATGTGCGAATAAACTAAATTTGGTATAAAACAATCTAGATAGCAAATATGCTAATTTTAGTGGCAAAGGGCACAGTTGTAAGAAAAGATATTCACGTAAATTTCCAATATGGACAAATTTTTCCTTATGACGCTTCGTGGCAGCATCTTACATGTCTTGGTAAATGATTTACACGTTTGGTTCAGGACCATCCACAGGTCAAGCAATTCAACTGGCTCAGCGTTTGCTAAAGGATTATTTTCAAAATTTTAGCCGATCAGAACAAATTATATGCTATACCAGTCATGATTTTAAAAGATGGTTGCAGACCATCTAAACAAAATTTTAATTATATATATATTATATATATAAGGTTTTATTATAATTATTGTTGTTATTATTATTGTTGTTGTTGTTGCTCATTTCCATTAATATTAAATATAAATAAATCAAAGCGCTCTTGAGCCACCTTTGACAGGCAGAACTGAGGCCGCTTAATAAGATTTATATTTTGAACTTACTTGTTGTTGAAATCATCGCATTTCATATATTGATCTATATGAAAAGTCGTAGCTCTAAGAATGTAAACCATAGGTGTTACTGTAGATCAATTGTTGCTTGAGAAAATCGTAGCAGTTCAAACTTACAACAACAATGTTTGATCAAGCCTTGCGTTTAAAGTATGTAAAATTTTCACTTTAAAGGCTGCAATTTGCAAAAAGATATCAAAAGAGTCATGAAATATTTCAGATTTACCTTTTTCTTGTTCGACTTTGTCAACAGTCTTTAAAGAAGATGAAAACTGCCTGAACAAGTTGTGATTATTATTTGTTTTTCGCATCAGTGATAACACGACTTATATAACCTGTGCTTAATATATGTATGACAAAGCTGACCGAAAAACACATCGATAAATAATGTAATTCATATCTAAATTTAACATTTTCCACGCCAACTGTCTTCTTATTTTCAACGTTTCCATAGAAAACTCTAACGTCTAGAGCAAAAACATTTTTTTCGATTCGGTCTTTGGAAAGACTTTTTTCACTTCATTCATGGATAGAGACGCAATTTAAATAGGAAAATTAATACACGATTGAAAACAGTCGAATAGGGGAGAATTATAAACTAGGATCACCATTATTAGAAATTATTAGTTTGTTTTTCAATCTTAATAATAAAGCTCATTCATATAGTCATAAAATAGGAATAACAAGCAAGATTTACGCTTTCAGATATTGTAACCAGATCAAAAAAGTACATTTATAGATTCGTGTACCGCATGCCAAAACTATAGCGAGTTTATTTTTCTTTCTTTTGTATCTCAATTGTGATCTCCCACACTTGGAAGAAAATTTTAATATATAACTGAAGAGAGATTGTTTGCTCAATATTAATTAACAGCCGCTCTGCTCAGCTTGATTGATCAGTGATGTCAATCCGTTACTGAAAAATGTAAAAGGCTTCAGTTTTGCGTAGGCAGTTTAAGTAAATGATAAAAGAATAGGTTGCTTACTAGCTGATAATAGGCATAAATCGGCGTTCATTATGTCATGAACTGTATATTTTATTTGGTCCATTAATGTAACTAGATATTCATTAAGTTTTAATGATCTTCCAATTTTTGGCATCTAACTTGTCACAAAAGAGCGCTTTACACTCAGTTAAATTCGACTTTTGAATATTTAATGTATATTTAAGATCATGTCGTTCTTGCAAACATTCCATAGTCTTTCTTTTAAATAAGTGCTTAACTGTTAAATCGACTTTCAATGATACAAGATTTGACATCTGTCTTTCAATGCACATTTAAAAAGAAAGTAAACAAACATGGTTAATCAATCAGGAATTTTACTAACAACAGAGTAAAATGCAATAAATCTTTTAATAATGACATTATTTTGATGACAAGAAACAAGGTTCTTAAATGTTAATATAAATTTTCTCTTAATTTTTAAAAGGTTTGATTAAGTGCATGGCCTCAAAAAGTAATAGTCTGTTTGATGTGTCACCAACACAGCAAAAATTATTATGGGCAAGAATATTTCTGCTCCGTTGTCAGATAAACTATCATAACTCTTCACACGGTTTTTGATTTTTTGCAATAGATGCAATGCAAAAACAAAGTCCCCTTTTGGTTAAATTATTTGGTACTACAATTTATTTTTTCCAATGGCCAAACAGTGGGCCAGAATATTTTTTCCCTCCAGATTTTTTGACAAAAGTCAGGGTCAGAAATTTTTTTTATAAAAAATCACAGCCACCAGAAAAACTAGTGGTCCGTGCCTAATAATATATTTAAATCACATGAATTTGTATATCTATCACGTTAATATTAGTTAGCCCTTGGAAATAACAAAATACAGCCTCAAATATAAATATGATTTAGGTACAGCGAAATGCTATAGGTTAGTTAATATATTTAAGTCATTATCAAGTGAAAGTTTGCTAAAGTTCTTAACTGTGCAATAAGAAAGGTATGGGAAAATAATACGATATTTTAAAAATAATAGAGAACTGTATTAATCAAAAATAAGAAATTTCCGTAATTTTATCAAGCCCATTAAAATTAACTGTTTTAATTGTTCTTTATCGAATCAACCATTGCAATTTGCCAAAACACTCTCCTTATCGCCAATCATTCAAATTTGGCGTACTTACCATTACGTTAAAAATGAGTGCAGTTAAGACGTTAATTCTTCGTCATCGACGACTCCAGTTTATGTCGATTGTTTTTTCTGGATAATTAGAGCGACAATTAATATAATGTATACATACCTGTACATTCAAAATCAAAGTCTTTGATGTTCACAAATTAAATCAAAATTTTCCGACGAGATTCCTTTTCCCGACCTTTCCGTTCATAAGTATGCATGCAGCAGAAATGTTGTTGGATGGATCGTTTAACATAAATTGATTTTAGAAAAAAATGATTATAGTGACAAAGAAACATTCCCCCGTACCAATTGTATTGATGTATAACAAAAGAATCAGATGTTTCATTCACGTCTATTATGACACGGTCAGCCCCGATGTCTAACGAAAAGGTTACGTTCCATCCCGGATAACTGCACGACAGATCATTGGATTTTTGACAATAATTATAGCTAGTAATATGACTTCATTAGATTGGCCAGAGTTATTACCATATTATGTATATTTTAACAGGATGAAGCTGGTCCTTACCCTTCTGCTTGTCATCTTGGGCACTGTAAGTGCCGAGAGGGGACAGGCGGGGTATAGTCCAGCACACAACCTCAGACACTATGGCTCCGTTGAAGGAAGAGGACTATGGTTAGAATGTGGATGGTACGGAGATTGTAATAGTTACCACGGACGTTCAAACGACCGTAGCAGCTTCAACCCTTCATATGCACGTGGGTCCTATGGCGGATTTGGTTTCAATAATGTCGCCCCAGTGTCTAGTGAACGTGTTATTGTAATCGATTTGGGAACCGACACTAATTTTAATTATGGCGGTGGAAGCAACCGTGTATTTACCAATGGAAACAATTTTAATATTGGATATGGTGGAGGCAGCAACCCTATCTTTCTCCCCGCAAACAATTATGGAAATGTACAATTTCAATATAGAAATGACAACTTTCAAAGAGGTAATTTATACATGAATTATTAATATTCAAACCAATGACCAAATTGACTATATTTCATGCAATGACCTTATTTACTACTATTCGTGTGAAATGGGTAAAATATAAGTAAACACTGCATGTGTAATATTTGAATCTGAACGGAATTTACGTTCACCACACCTATTGAAAATTATCATTTTGCATTTGTTAACAACCTTCGTACGCAGTGTAATTAAGGCATTTTCGTTCGTTGTTTTATATTTTGTCTACAATCTTTTTGATAAAATAAAGAAAAGCAGGGCATTTTTTAAGAACTTGTTTCGTGTCCCAGAGAAATTTAGTGAAACAAAAGCAACATCTTAACCAGAAATTATGCAGTACACAATCCAGAAAAGATTTGGATTGTTTCTTTCTGGCATATATTCCATATTCTTTCTACATGCAAAATGAATATACATACATTTAATGCATTTGAGTCAAAAGTTGAGTAAAATGATAGATTCATGACTCTGTAATATTTTTTTTCTTTTTTTTTTAGTGATCACCACTTATTAAACATAGAACAGACGCCGGAAGATAGAATATGGTGTGACTATGTAGTTGTTTTTAGATATTTGTGCAATTAATATAACTCTTGTGACTGTATTCAAAATGATAACAAATGGTTTTTATCTATAACAAGCCCGTGTGTAAATCCAAAGCTGTTAGCACGAGGTTAGCACGAGGTTTATTGTAAGAAGTCCAAACATTATACGTACAAACAAACTGTGAGTCTTGACTAGAAGAAAAAGAGCTTAAAGATACTCAAGTTGCGAACAAAGATCGTAAGTCTAAGACAAGTAAGAGTCATGGTCAAAAGAAGGGGAAACGTAAGACAAGCAAAAGCACACAAAACACTAACCTTAAACTAAAGAATGAACGCAAAAACCCCCTCAAACAAGGGCGATAACTCCGGACGAGTTAGCAGCTTCTGTTTCAAAAGTAACAAGTACCCATCGTAATCTTGTAGTCACGCTGGTACCATCTGTGTCATGGGTATTTCGTATTTTCCAATCAAGCGTAGTGCAATGTAAGTAATACATGGACTAACTTTAACTGAATCTTAAGTACACGAAACCTCTTAAAACGAGGTGGGGTTAAAGTGCTTCGGAAGGACAATCAACTCCTGATTCCTTTGTATCACCCGTCGTGTTATTCTGTAGTCTGTAGTCAAGAGGAACCAATATAAAACTGAGGGGTAACAAGGGACTTGTCGACAGACTCGGTAATCTCGAGAACATGAACAAGAAAGAACACGACATACAGTGCACATATAGAATTGAATACAAACAGAAACTATGAAAAATGCGGAACCAAAAAAAATAAAAAAAAAAAAATCAGGTGGCCCAAAAGGGTTAGCAGTTCTTGCGACATTGTCCATTTTTCAATCCAGTATTAATCATTTCAGGAAAAAGTGAACATACTTTTTTGGCTTACTCCGCAACTTTCTTCATCTGTGAAAATGGTATTCCTTATCGGCTAACAAGATCGTGGTGTCGATAGTAAATATTCTGGAGTGATGATACCGAGGAGCAACATATCCCTGTTTTAGCAGTTTCTGTTTCTCTGTTGTCTAGAAAATCGATATATTGGACACTTGCACCTACAAGAGATGTATACGCTATACGCTGGGGCAGCTGGAATGTTCCTGTCATGAACGGAAAGTTTACTATTTGAAACTTGAATTGTCATGTTTGTCATATAATTTTGTCTAAGGCCTTTCTCCATTGTCTAATTCGCGATGAAGATTGATTGATTGATTGATTGATTGATTGTTTAACGTCCAGTGCCAAATATTTCATGTATATTCAGGACGAGAACAAGTAATTATTAAACAATAAATCATAAAAGGTGCTAGATGGGAGTTAGACGGGGGAATTAAATAGCTACAGAATTCGTAATTGGGACTGTTTGGGTAGGGGCGGGAAATTTAGCTTGGGCAACTTGTCACATACAGCGCACTAATGATATCTTGCAAAGGGATCTTTAACGTGCTGAGACCGTGGCATTTTCCCAACACGGGGCACGGCGATAACGTTTGCGTCCGAGACGGGTTGAGAATTAATACATCCCACCCAACCAACGGACACCCTCCTGGCGGAGAAACCGAGCAGCCAACTTCTTAATCCCGGCTACTCTCGGGGTGGTTGAGTATTTATACATCCCGCTCACTCAGTGGGGGTTTCGAGATGAAGATCAACGCCGGTGATCATAATCGGTGTTCCAATAATAAGACGAAACTAAAGGGGCAGACGGAAAGACTGACACATGTCCAAAGAAGGAAATAAAAGACACAAAACACTATACACAGAAAAAAGTTTCAGTTACACAAACCCTATGAAAACGAGAGTAGACTCAGATGCTGCGGATTTGTAACTAGCCTTTGCTTCACAAGTGATACCCGTCGTTTTACTCAATAATCAAAACAGGAAGTTAGTCACAATCAGTAGTAGTCATTATCGCAATTGAAACAAAGACGAACAAAATGGGGAAGATTACCCTCGCCTTGTTATTTATAACCACGCACTGCGACATAACTTTACGCAATTTGTTGCCTTATAATGCGATATTTATCGTCTTAAATTCTAAATTTCCTTATATATGTCGAAATATAGACAAGTCGACTCATTTGAACTCATTTAAAATTATTATTTTAATTTCATTTATTTTTTTGCAATTTATTTCGCGATATCTAATGCAAGATACGGATTAATAATGCATTTTGTCGTTTTATATTAAGTTAAAATAAATGAAATAACCCGACTTCTAAACTATTACATTCGCCTTGTTATTTATAATCACGTATTGCGACATAACTTAACGCAACTTGTTGCCTTAAAATGCGATATTCCGACTTATATTTTTCGCATTGTCCCATTTTGGTTGGTGGGCAGGGTCATTGGATATAATCCTGAATGGGGATCACCTAAAGATCAATTCACAAAAGTTTGGTTCCAATTGAGCAAGTAGTTCCAAAAAAGAAGATTTTAAAAGATTTTACCATAAGGGTCAATGTTAAACTATGTTCGGCTGTGGCAGCCATGTTGGTTGGTAGGCGGGGTCATTGGATACAATTCTGAATGAGAATCACCTAAAGATCAATTCACCTAAGTTTGGTTCCAATTTAGCAAGTAGTTCCCGACCAGAAGATATTTAAAGAATTTCCCATAGGGTTAAATGCTAAACTGTTCGGCTGTTGCGGCATTCTTGGTTGGCATGCGGGGACATTGGATTTTGAGTACCACCAGGAAGATTAGCTTAAGCTAATGGGGTCATCTGCTTTAAATAAAGATTATTATTATTATTATTATTATTATTATTATTATATAATTCTGAAAGAGGACCACCTAAGGACTAGTTCACTTAAGCAGTTTCGGAGAAGAAGATTTCTAAAGAAACCACCCCTTTTTTTATTTGTAGTAACAGCAGCTATATTGGATGGCGGATATAATTCTGAAAGGGGACCATCTAAGGACCATTGCACCTAAGTTTGGTCAAGATTGGCCCTGTGGTTCCAGAGAAGATTAAAATGTGAATTGTGGATGGGCAGACGACAGACACCAAGTGATGGCAAAAGCTCACATCGCCTGTTGAGCTAAAAATAAACTGTGGACACAGAGATATGTCTCGCCTGCATTGCCTGAGTATGCACATTGATCTAGGGATGACAAAATCTATGAAGAGTGTTTCCTTTTAAATTCAACTAATTCAGGATTTGACATTTTGTCCAAACAAATGAAGTATAACTGATGGGTCAGGGTTCATAATCTCCGTGGAAATGAGACAAGACATTACTTATACAACTGCATACAAAATATTATTCACATACAGTACAGAAAGGGTGTTACCGTGATAAATCACCGTGATGGTGGTACCACCCTGCTAATTTGCATTGCTGTAACTTCTTTTCTGTTTGTTTAATCTTCTTATTTTTTCTGAATAAAGAGTGGTAGAAGAAGTGAACACCCAAAATGCAACAAAAAGTAAGAAGATTGGTCAAACAGAAATAAAGCTTCAGCAATGCCACTTAAAAGGTTTGTACCACCATCACGGTGATTTATCATGGTAACACCCTTTTTGTACTGTAACATAAACAGCTTCTGAGGAACTGACTTAATCACCAACATTAACATGAAATTGTCAAAGTCAGTTGACCATGACTGAGGGGTCAGGGGTTTATTATCTCCATGGAAATGAGACGAGACATTACTTGTACATCTGCATACCCAATATCATTCACCAACCATAAAAGGTCCTGAAAAACTGACCTAATCACAAACTTTAACATAGAAATTTCAAAGTCAGTGGACCATGACTGAGGGGTCAGAGTTTCATAATCTCCACGGAAATGAGAAAAGACGATAAAATTATAACACTTTAATGTCATATAAAGTGATAACGCGATAAATATTAGTCGGAATGTCGCATTATAAAGCAACAAGTTGTGTTTATTTATATCGTCATGCATGATTATAAATAACAAGACGAGGGTAATAGCGGGTTATTTCATTTATTTGAACTTAATATAAAACGACAAAATGCATTATTAATCCGTATCTTGCATTAGATATCGCGACATAACGCTTATTATTTCAAATAAATTGCGAAAAATAAATGAAATTAAAATAATAATTTTAAAGAGTTTAAATAAGTCGATTTGTCTATATTTCGTCATATATAAGGCAATTTAAAATTTAAGACGATTAAAATATTACACGTTAATGTCATATAGAGGGACAATGCGAAATAAGTCGGAATATCGCATTATAAGGCTACAAGTTGCGTAAATTATGTCGCAATGCGTGGTTATATTAACAAGGCGAGGGTACGCTTCCGTAGTTTTCAGTTGTAATATGCAAGTGTTTCATGTAAGACAAAAAGAAATATTCACAGATCAGTTCGCAACCAACTTATCGCTATACATCTGTTCTTCAAAGAGCCTGTTCCCTTCATATGTTTGCAGGCAAGTAACTACAAGCCGGATCCCTTTGATATATGTATCTTTTCATTGTCGGAAAAATTAGTTTGACTTTATTGACCTTTCATACAAATAAAATTGTTGTATATAAAATTGAAAATTAAAAATAAAGTAGTGAAGACGGTAGATGTGCTGGTGGCATAAATTATTAGTTTCATTTCTTGTATACCCTGATTTGAACATGGTTTTGTCATGGTGTTCACACTCATGTTAACTTGTAAAAATGTAACCTCAGGTGGAATCACACTTGTCAGGAAACATAATTTCCTTGGCGCAAACTAAGCATTATATTGGGTAAGAACATTTATATTTGTAATCGAAAATAATCAGACTTTGGTTAGTAAATTTCAGCTTACTTGATATTTTTTGTTATTGATATTGTCTTTTACAACTGTATATGTTTTGAAGTATATATTTGAAAAATCCTTTCAGGATGTATTATCATATTTTTTTCGTATGTTTCTTATACGGCGTTAGACATACAGCCGACATTAAAATACTGTTAGATGGGTACAACTGTAACTTAAACATCCATATCCTTATCCTGTTTTTACAAGGGCTAGTTTATTTGCATCTTTTTAATTATATTTATTTAGTTCTGATTTTATTTATTCTTTTTCTTTTATGTTTAGTTCCATTTGTGTTTTATGCGTCTCGTGTTGAGAGGCTTGATGTTTTACCATCAGGGATCTCACCCCGAGCTTGCTTTCAGTAACTGCGAGCATTCATTAGAGATGTATCTTCTTTTTATTTGTATTTATGCTTAGTAAATTTAATGCAATTAAGATACTCTCTAGTCGGATCGGGTGACTTTCTGTTTTATTTTTATGGTTCGTCGGTTGCTGCTTTTGTTTCTTTTATTTTTTCCTTTGCCTACTTATTGGGGGAGGGTTCGGCGGCCACTAAATTAGTTTAACCCCACCATTTGTCTCATGTGCCTGTCCCAAGTCAGAAATTGTGGTCAAAGGTTTGTCTTTGTGTTTGTTGTTCTGATAAATGTACAT
>JARWCS010354976.1:0-10890 GCA_034783895.1 Geukensia demissa
TTCCTACGTTGGATGGTTCCTGAGATTATCCTGGACATTAACGGCAACAGACGTACGTACGTACGTACGTACGTACGTACGACCAACAGTAAAACATTATCCCCGCGCTTTCGCTAGCGCGGGGATAAATACAAGTGTTTAGGGTTTCTTGCCACAAAAATATAAACAAGTTGCAGCAACTTTATTTTTCCTTCGATGCCAAATACAGAAAATTTGGATCTGTCTGGAAAAGCAGCTGAAATTATACTTTTCCAAATTTGGCCATTTAGGCCAACATAAGTGAAAAATATAGTTGTGGCATTCACCCTTCATTTTAACTGTGATGTAGGAAAAACAAGTTAATATTAGGTTTCCGTCATAGTTTAACTTTAAATGATAAAAAAATTTCTCGTCACTTAAATGCCGAGGTAAGCATACAAAATTATGGGCGAATCTGGAAATCCAGATTGAACACTTTTTGTCCAGTACTACTTGATTGAAGTGTCAGTTGACCTTTATATAAAACAATGATCTCATCTTCATTAAATTTGTACTAAATACTTGCAAACCTTTAAAAATTCCATGGCTTGACACTTAAAAATTTTTTGTCAAGGCTATCTAGAATTTTTTGCATGTTTATGTCTTATTTTTCTGACAGTCCTTAACTGGGGCAAAATTTAATAGGCCACTTTCTTATGATTCCAATTAAATACACTACTGGCTTGATATGCATTACAATATGTATCATTGGTAAATCATGCAATAAAAAGCAAACAGTCGGTGGTACATTCAACTCGGTAAATATTTGTCCCCTTTATTAGGCCCCATTAATGAAATCGGACACATTGTAACAGATCATAAATTTCAACGAGTGATAAAGTGAAACTGAGATTTGTAAACACAACGAAAAACATTCCTAAAAGTTATGAGTCATTTTAATCCATTTTTTGTAACATTTAATTGACTTTGTATAACAATTTTATACATTTTCAGAACACGAAAAATTCTAACCATGCAAAAATGGTATATGTGTATTATATACATCGGATATATGTAGGATCCTGCCATGATATGACTGGAATATTGTCGACATGGTGATAAAACATTCAATCCATCAATTGTATGATGCACAATTGACAAAGAAAGACTACATCATAATTTTACTAAGTATGGGAATTTAAATTCATATTTTTTCACCTTGCATGATTTTTGGTATTACATTCCTGACAAGGTATGCCCCCTTTTCAATTAATTGATAATTGTAATTGTGAACACTGACAAAGGTGTTTTAAATTCTTATGGTATATGGTCAGGTAAATTTAAAGTGAAACCTGCCTTGATCTGAAACACATTTGGTCATTCAGATAAGATAGGAATTGCAAATTATTTATTCACCATTTTTGGATTAGATTAGGTCAATTGTTGTGTTTTATGTATAGTTTTACATTTTGTATTTCGGGACCTTTTACAGCTTCCGTTATGGTATATGGACTCTGGTTCATTGTTGAAGGCCGTAATAGGACCTGTAGAAGTTTAAATTCTGTCATTTGGTGGGTGGCTCATGCCATATATACTATTTTTATATTAATATTTCATGCATTATTCAGGAGTTTACAAATTATAAATTTACCAAAACTACCTTTCCAAAGTAATTGGTAATGGTAAATTAATGTTCGAACAGGTTGTCTAAAGGCAGTCTACAATATGTGAAATTACTTTTTTTTTACTGAACAGGTTTTTTTTTTACTGAACACTTTTTTTACCTGATGAGATATTTTTTTTCACAAACAAAATTAGGTTTTACAGGTCACTAAACACAGAAATTCTTTGAATCAAGAAATTTGGTGCATCTGGGCCGACCTGCAAGATATATTTTAGATCTGAAGTGCATTTGATCAGAAATTATCCAACCATTCAACAATTTATTTTACAACATGTGATAATGGCAAGTTATTTTAGCAATTGGAGTGTGGCCCTTCTAAGAACATAATTAGGCCATTTTGCATCTGACAGAGTAGCCTACAGCATTTAGGATTCTGGCCATTTTATTTATCAACGAAAAATTTTGATGGCCTTCCCAACCCCTGATATACCATATTTTTCTGTTTCCTGTCTAAAACCAATCAAGACAAACCATTGGCTTTGATTACAAATAACAGGACAGGTGCTTCTAGGGTAGCAGAGCTGATCAGGAGACCCCAAGCCCCCCTCCACCCCCAATTTTCATTGGGTTATATGTTGATAAAGCTTGTTTTCTGCAAAGTGTTTTGTTTACTGGTGAATTGTTCTTTTCTATTTTTCTTTAATTTGGCCAAAATACCATCAGTCTTCCGACTTTACAACTTTCATCTGCCCATATGGGATCTTCAAAAATTTTCCCCGAGTTTGGTCTATCCAGATTTCACTATATGAACCTTTCTTACACTTCACTTATTTTTTAAAAGCTTCACAAGGCTTTCAAAAAACCTTCACACTTGGTTAATCATTAACAAATTTAAATACGGGTCTTAAATAGGAAGAATAAATAAACATATAATTCAATAGCCCATACTTATTGGATGGAATAAATTGTATAAAGAAAAGATCTTTTGCTTTGTGCGTGTGAAAGATTAACAGATGCTACTTGGTTTTGATATACTGCCTATTCTTACATTAAATCGAGCACAACATATAATCTGTAGTGTAACACTATAACATGAAGATGTTTTGAATTGATAAAATATACTGGAGTGCTGTACAAAACTTTGGTATTGTGACATGTCTTCTGTATAAATGGGATGACAAGTGGAGTGGCGACCATGCGTATGCTTGGGACTTGCATCTTGGCCAGACTCTTTCATCTGCTTTCCCCCCACAGAAAATTTTCTTATTACAATTGTATCCAATAATTTGTATGTCAAACAAGTTTTCAGATAACTTTTTTAGAGCAGCTAGATATTTTTCTTATGCACTCAAAACTCACAGCAAAACAAAAAACTCTCAATCCCCAACTGCCAAAATTCAAAAGGCTGAAGACAATCAATTCGACCAATATTCTTGGTCTCTTGCAAATACTTCTGATTTCAATTAAAATCTATGACTAGACAAATTAAAAAACCTATTACAAGTGTTGTTTCTGACCCATTTTTTAAAAGTGGCAGTATTTACCCACTTGAACATTCTACTTAAACTTGCTTATTAACAAGTATAATTTCTTGACCCTGCTTTCTGAAAAAGTGTTCCAGTTTCAGCTAAACATTTTGCTATTATTTTCTTAATTTCTAATCTAGTATTCATGAGGGCTATACCATTCTGGTGGATGTTGGGAGGAAGGTTGTTCTAAAATCTACCCATGCACAACCAACTTGTTATCAAAATCCTAAAAATTCTGAGATTTGATTTGAGAAATATTTCCTGGATAAGCTGCAAAAATAACCTGAAATGTATTAAGAAAATTCCATATACATGTACATACTATATGAATTTACAAACTTTGCAAGATGGAAATAGTAATGACCTTTAAAATCATTTAAAACCCTGATTTAACCCTCTTTTAAAAAACTTATCAAATTTCCACACATTTAATAATAATTCATGATATTTTTATGTATTAAAACCCACAATATAGCTTAGTCATTAACAGATAGGATTAACAATGATACAAGTTGGGTTAGTCAACAGACACTTTTAAATCGCACATGGGGTCAGAGGCCAGAGGTTGATATTCATCCAGTAACAATTTTGATTTGGAGACGAGTTTAAATGATGGAAAAATTTATTTTCAAAAAAGACTTATTGAAATGATTAGATCTTTCAGCATATTTAGTACACAACATGTATTCGTGATGTATGTTTTTTTTCAATGTTAATGATTTTCCGAGCTCTCTTTGTTGTAGTGTGTCATGTTAATTTCCTTTTTTCCCAAATTAAACTGTAGAATAGTTTGTCTTATGCATTTTCAGTCCGGTTATATTTACTCATTTTTAAAGATGATCTTATCGTTAACAGACTGTTAAAGTATGTTTCATTTTTGTTAACAGACTTGTTAAAGTATGTTTCATTATTGTTAACAGACTGTTAAAGTATGTTTCATTATTGTTAACAGACTTGCTAAAGTATGTTCATTATCAATTGTTAACAGACTGTTAAAGTATGTTTCATTATTGTTAACAGACTCATTAAAGTGTTTCATTATTGTTAACAGACTGTTAAAGTATGTTTCATTATTGTTAACAGACTTGTTAAAGTATGTTTCATTATTGTTAACAGACTTGTTAATGTATGTTTCATTATTGTTAACAGACTGTTAAAGTATGTTTCATGACCCGAGTCTTACTTTTTACAAATTATGGAAAAATCCTTTAAAGATGCACGGACAGTTTTGTTCCATTTGGCCCAGTGGTTTTAGAGAAGATGAAAATGTAAAAGTGTATGGAAAGTTTGAGGATGCCAAGTGATGACAAAAGCTTAAATGGCTTTTTACCAAGTGAGCTAAAAAAACCTACCTACCATTCACCCTACATTTACGAGTATGAATAGGTCAACAGGAAAAAACTTTTCAGCATGGCCTACTAATTATCAATTATTTGCCCCAGTTTTGCCCTAGTATCTGCTTTATTGTATCAGATTTTTCAATATTGTTTTCATTTTACAGCATAATAAAGCTCACATAAAAATGGATTTTGCATAGTTGAGAATTTTAAATCTGAACAATTTAAAGTACTTCATATTTAAAAAGAAACTTAAATATTCAATTTTAAATGTTTTGTACCAGGTGAAATCTTGAGCTACACTGCTTTACTTTGAATTAATTGACCTACCTATGACTTGAGTTTTTATAAATTCTTAACACTATAAAGATGGGATGAATTGATATAATGTACATCATATCCATAACCAGAAAGTATAAAAGTGGTTTGTAGAAACCCCCTTTGAAGCAAAAAACAAGTTAAGTCAGTATACCAATTAAAATTTGACTTCAAAAGTTGACTACTTAAATCAAGACTTATGGTGCCAAATAACACCCCTGTGAATGATTCTGGCTACAGGCCTGAAAATGAAAATTTATCCCAAGTGTACCTCCAAGGATCGGGCTTCATACCAAAGAAAATGTGTGACTTGCATTACTAATGGTGAAACAATAGTCTTTATTGAAAACATCCAAACATAACTATCCACTGACAAACCTTGTTCAAAAATGGCAAAATACAATGAAAGATAGTTTTTTTTAATACTGTCAAGCTTGCCTTAGTGGTCACCTCAATTAAGAAGCCACTTGATATAAAAGGTCTTAAATGAACCGTAAACATGAAAAATTCATAACAGTTTGACAAAAGCTAAAGTTCAATGTTAACATTAACTGTCACTTCACTTAAAAAAAAAAACAGTCCAAATATCTGAATTCTCAAAATTTATTAAAACAAATTGTTTAATATTCTATTTTAATTGAATATTTTTTCAACCAAAAAGATTCTGATCAAGTTTCATTAAAATTCATGGGTATTTGACAAAAATATTGAACTAAGTCTTACAAAACTTTAACCTTAGGGTTAACTGCTACTTAAGAGCAAAAAACCAAGTCCAATTGTCTTACAAAACACAGAAATATTAAAAAAAAATCAAAATTTTATTCTGAATGTATATTTACACCATAAAGTGCAAGTTTCATAAAAATCTTTGAAAAAGATTTGACAAAAACTTTAACCTTAGGATTAACTAACACTCAGGAGTCCAATTATCTAGCAAAATACAGAAAAAAAATTGTTCAACATTTTGCTCTGGATGATATATTTACATCATAAAGTTTCCACAAAAATCCATGAAGTTTTGACAAAGCTATTCAAGTTTGAAAAAACACTAACGAGTTTAAACCCGGTGTGGACGATGACAATGGAATTGTCACCACTATGTCTCACCTCCAACGACCAAAGTCGGGGAGACAAAAATAATATTTATCTAATGTTTCTTCAATCTTGCACAATTGAGCAGCTAATATTAATCATGGGTTTTCCTTTAATGTATAATAGGTAGACCATCAGATTCTCATATTTACAAGCACTTAAATACCTGTACGTTAAAAGACTAGGCGTGAGTGTCATCAAGAAAAATTCATATCACGATATGTCAATACAGTGCAAGCATATCATGATACATATCATCTTTGGGTTTCTTGACTGAATTAAACATTTTTTATTATATTAAGAAATAGTCATATATTTTGACACAAGTCGTCAATATGTTCTTACACATTATACATATTCTTGCCATATATTTGATTCTCACATGTTGAAAACAACTTTTCTAAGCAATTTTTTGTGCATAGTCCAATTTTTACCGTATCAAAAAAAAAATCAATATTCTGAAATTTTGTACCAGTGCACCAGGTTTGTTGAATCATATCATGATATATCACTATACCTGGCTAAAGATAAAGCCCATCAAGTTATTTTTACGATTCTCATTCTCCATTACTGAAATGATGGGCTTGCATTTGGATTTTATTTTGTTTTTTTTTTGTTTTTTTCAACTTTGAAAATTCCAATGGATGGACCCTACCAGGGATTTAAAAATATTCTTCAATTAACTGTCATGACTGTCCCCCACATAAAAAATTCAAAAAACATCCTTTTCAAAGTAGATAACTTCCCATTATCTACACATGAATAGTCAAGATTTATTTTTATAATTTTCTAGTATAGATGTTTTTAAAATCATTTCCAAATGAAAGATTTCTCAATTATAACCAAATATATGAATAAGTAAAGCTGAATTTTATTGCAAGTATCACATAACTGAGTCACTGGCATAAATTTCGAGTGGAATTACAAAAATTATATTTGAAACCATTGGGTCTTTTCATCTCTTTGGATTTATAAGAGTTGTCTCCCATTTGACAGTAAATCAATATAAATTAAATGGTGAAATTTAGGTTTATTTCTAAAAAATTTTATTTCATCTAACAAATTTATTGCAAAAATCAATCTTTTTGTTTAAATATTTTATTAAAGTGCATAATTTCTCTCAGTAAATATTTTGGAACGTACGAAAAATAATAACATTTAAATTTTTCTCATGTTAAAGCTATATTGAGATACCTTCCCACATGGGAGACAACTCTTATAAATATATACAAATTACAGATGCATACCAGGTTAAGAAAATTGGGAATACATTAGATCCATTTCTTGTGGAGATGAAGTATGGTCTCCATGATATTTTCCCCAAATCTTTATTACAATTACGATGAGTGGTCTTTTGTTGGATTTTGTTGAAATTACTAACAAATTTTGCTGTTAGTGGTCTTTCAGGCAAGGTGGTCGTCTAAGTGAGGGGACTGGATAAAGACTGGGATTACTGAACTATGGATTTTTTTACACATCATTGCTTAATTGTCAAGATATTTAATTTTAACAAGCAAAAATTTGTTTAAATAGTTCTTACAACCAACTAAAATATTCTAAATGTTCAAAATTTTTATGTGTAAAGACCCTTAGCCAAAGATCAACCAATGCAATATCTAAGGCTTGCATGGTCCAGTAGGAGCACCAATTTAGGCAATATAAAAGGACATCTATCACTAGGTTAATACATACCACCACCATTTTTGTATGCCAGATATGGAAATCTCCACACATTTCCCAAGCCAACAGCATATCCTAAACAGGAAAGGAAGAAATCGAAACGTCCTGACCAATTACCACGCTCTGTGTTTTCTTCAACCAAGCTAAAGAACTGCAAATTAGAATTTCAAAATGAAAATTCTGTATGTTGTATCATTTTCCCCAAACAAGGTTGTATAAGAACCAATTTGGTCATTTCTTGGCCAATCAATTGAATTTATGGCCTGCTTTTGCATCTAGAAATATAATGCAGGTCAAAATTTTACGGTACCGGTAAGTAGTGTTACTCGGACTACTTTTTATTTGTACCCCTGCATTTGTTTGACATTAACACCATCCCATGTTTTGCACATTTAGTAATGCAAATGGTAGTCTTGAATGAACTGCAAATATGATATCCAGCAGTTCAGGCCAGAATTTCTATATTTCATTAGCAAAAAAGACTATCCTGATCTACCAATCCTCTAGTCATGCTAGTATTTTAATGTAAAAGCAAGTTCCAGTCTTCCAAAATAATTTTTTTTTTCAATTAGCCTGAAACATCATGTTTCCTTGTATTAAGCACTAAGGGCACACAAACATTAGGAACAGGGGTGCATGTTATTAGAAAAGAATTATGTCAAGTCTGGTTCAAAACATTTCATGTTTCCATAGACATGTAAACAAGAGCATTTTCATAAAAGAATATTTTCTTGAAAAATAATTCTGACAAATTGCAATACCCCTTCTTAAAATATTTTTATGTTAAGAAAAACAACTTTTTCAATTGTAGAATCTTCTTTAGGTGTGTATATAAACATACATACAAGCCAAAATTTGAAAAAAGAGTGCATCCTAGGAAAAACCAAGAGTGAAAATCAATCTTTCATGATCATCAATGTGTTTTATTCCATCCTTGGACTTTTTCATAGGGAGCAATAGTATGTGTGGACAATATTTCATTTACATATAACACAATATATAAACTTCTACTAGGTGTAACCAAGCTAAAGAGTGAAAAGATCTAATTCTAATAAAAGCTTAAAAGATCAAACACATCTGCAAAAGTAAACATGGTAAAAATTTGTTTCATCAAAGCCTTCTTTGATTTCATTGCATTTTTCATTCAATATTTAAACTACATGGATTTTGTGACCAACATTTTCTTTATAAGCCCCCCAAAGAGTCTTGGTTCCTGCTACCCAAACCAACCCTATGGGACCTCCATGTAGGATTATTTCAGGTGGCCAGCTGACGGACCCATATTTTTTTGGGCTAGTGTGCAGAACAAAGACAATTTTTTATATAAGTATTTTCCATTGGCAAATAAAGTTGTTTTGCGTAATTTTTCACCCATGTTAAAATGATATATGGTATTTACATCTCGCAAATGACTTATCAGGGTAGCTCATCAAATGTGCATGTCCCAACTTGGGTATAGAAAAAAGAAGATGTGGTATGACTGCCTGTAGACAGCCACCCAAAACAAATTATAAACATTTACATGTTTTCCTAAGGCCTTCAATTATGGATGGCAGCCTTTACTATAAACTTTTCTCTTAACACAGGTGCAAAACAAGTTTAGGAAACTGTTGGCTTGTAGTACCTATTTTCAAAAGGCAAAGCATTTTCACTGTCCTCCAGCTTGATTGTTAAGACTGCATATGGGATAGCGGCAATTCTCTCTGCTCATCTCAGTATTAAAAATTGCACAATAAATTTTGTTGGCTTAATTTCTTTGTCATGTGTGTGCCGAGTTCTCAACTTTTAATGTGGTTGGTGGTTGGGGTAGGGATATACACTAATTTCTTTCTCCCAAAGTTTTACTTCCTCCAGCCTGAAAACATTAATTGGCAAAAAAAAAATATTTACCGTCACCCGACCAACCCAAATTTTTTGCCCCCGACCCTAACTTTGTTCAAATTTATCGCTTTTGGAAATTTTAATTTTTTGCCCCTGACCCTAACTTGTACAACAAATTTATCACTTTTGGAAATTTTTGTCTTTAAATATTTTGTGAAGCAGTCTAAATTTAGTGAGGGAAAGTTTCAAATAGGTTACTTGGTTGATGCAAGTCTCTATCTAGATAGAAAAGGCTGTAAGCACAACTGCACTAAAAAGCAAAAAAACTTCCAACATAACGACCCTATTTTTTTCAGCATGTAACAGTAATCATATTTTTTTGGCCTTTTATTGCTTTTAAAAAAATAAAGAACCATTATGAGATAAAACCAAACAATTTGATATTATTTTTGTAACAGCACTGGCATCTGCAAAAGTGCTTAGATCATAAGAGTAGTGTAGATCTAGATTATCATTATGACCAAGAAAACTTGAGGTAAAAAGTTCAAGGTCGAATCTGCTTCCTGCCATGTTTTGCATTGCACAAGTTATGTAATAATGGAAACATTATACATGGTGTAACTATTTCATTTCAAAAGCATATATATATAGTATATCTGCAGCTATAAATATATGTTTGCATATTTACCTGTTATAAAACAGTGAGTAGAGATGTGAGAAAACAAAATGATTGGAAGAGCAATTCCAAGTAAAAATTTCTTGGTGGCACCTATATATTTAGGAATTTTAACTAGTGCAAGATCAAATTAGATTGGTCTTGCTCTCACTAATGTTTTATCTACTTTGTGTAAACTTACTGTATCTCCATTCTAAAATAATAAATTACATGCGAAATACATAATATAAATATTATCTATACACTGCCAAAAGAAGCATGCAGACTCTGAAAATGGGGTTTGGTAAAGTGCATTCCATGTGTTTCTTAGGCTGGCACACAAACAATTTTAGGAAAGTCTTGCACATTTTGAAAAATATTCACAATACCAGGTATGATTTTGCTGCATGATCATTTACACTGATGTGATTTTTTCTTTTGACATTCATGATGTTTGAAATTCAAAAGGTTGTTTTGTGAATTCACATTTTTACAAGCTCCTTGAATTTTCCTTCTAATAACGACGAAAATCAAGACACCTAAATTTTTTCTTTTGATATTTGAAAAGGTCATAAACATGATTTATCTAGTTTTGAATCTAGTTTCATTTCATAGATAAAATTAAATGTAGGCCTAAATTAAAGTATTGTTAATTTGTCAGTTGCCTACAGACCCATACAAATGGTGCCTACCCAAAAAATTGTAATTGGTTTCTTAGAACAAAGTTTTACTTTTGTTGATTCAAAACTACTGTCTGTATAATCCTTACTCCTTAGAATGGCTTTTTGGAAATTTCAAACCTTTATCTTAGGAATATTTTACCAATTTTTTGTCAGGAAGTAGAACCCAGTGAGTCTAATAAAATATTAAAATAAA